>CM072668.1:68306434-68311434 GCA_036884735.1 Huso huso
ATTGCATAGGTTCCACACCATTCTTTTATTTCATATTTTCAGTTATGTAGAACTTGTAGAACTTCTTAAACTGATTATTTGCTAAAAAAGTGAAATAGCTACAAAGTGAAATCTGTAATTCGTGAATAAACCTGCTTGAAGGTACACGTTGTGACCTGGATCGGAAATAATAATACATTACTTAATGTAGCGGTTTCATGATAATTGCATTTTAAGACAATAAAACAGGGAAAGTATAATGACTACAAGCATGCACTTTGTACCAGTTATACTTGGAGAAGCCCTGCCTGGCTTAGGAGTTTGCCAGGGTTTCATATCTGTGGCCTGGCTTTGTGTATTTTGGTTCAGTGCTTCTGCTTATGGTTCTGGAACTAAAACGGGTCTAAATAAATATCTTCAGATTGAACTAGACTCTGTTTTGTTATTTCAGCACTACAGTGGAGAGCATCTGCATCGAACTTATATTAGCTTAATACCATCTAGGCTAGGTGGTGGAAGCCTTTGCTTTGTTGCTTTTCAATATAGTTTGTTTAACATGTTGTTGTTCTATTTATATATCCATGCAGGGTGAACAGTAGAATTCAGCCCCCCCAAACCCCTCTACTGCGGGAGAGCGAAAAGAAGAGGGAGAGAAATAAGAAACTGCTAACTCGGGAGAATGTTAAAACACGATTTAGGATAATCGTTACCATTGTGATCAGTTTTAGCCGAGGATCGATTGCTGACAATGTCATTATCGTTATACCCACACAGCGATGCAGTCTTTAATGCAGGGTGTACTGTGAGGGGAGAACAGCAATGGAATCAGCAGGGTGTACTGTGAGAACGGCAATGGAATCAGCAGGGTGTACTGTGAGAACGGCAATGGAATCAGCAGGGTGTAATGTGAGGGGATAATGGCAATGGAATCAGCAGGGTGTACTGTGAGGGGAGAATGGCAATGGAATCAGCAGGGTGTACTGTGAGAACAGCAATGGAATCAGCAGGGTGTACTGTGAGAACGGCAATGGAATCAGCAGGGTGTACTGTGAGGGGAGAACGGCAATGGAATCAGCAGGGTGTACTGTGAGTGGAGAACAGCAATGGAATCAGCAGGGTGTACTGTGAGAACGGCAATGGAATCAGCAGGGTGTAATGTGAGGGGATAATGGCAATGGAATCAGCAGGGTGTACTGTGAGAACGGCAATGGAATCAGCAGGGTGTAATGTGAGGGGATAATGGCAATGGAATCAGCAGGGTGTACTGTGAGGGAGAATGGCAGTGGAACGGCAATGAGAATGGAATCAGCAGGGTGTGTACTGTGAGCAGGGTACTGTGGAATCGGCAATGGAATCAGCAGGGTGTACTGTGAGGGGAGAACGGCAATGGAATCAGCAGGGTGTACTGTGAGGGGAGAATGGCAGTGGAATCAGCAGGGTGTACTGTGAGGGGAGAATGGCAGTGGAATCAGCAGGGTGTACTGTGAGAACGGCAATGGAATCAGCAGGGTGTACTGTGAGAATGGATGGAATCAGCAGGGGCAATGGAATCAGCAGGGTGTACTGTGAGAACGGCAATGGAATCAGCAGGGTGTACTGTGTACTGGGAGAATGGCAATGGAATCAGCAGGGGGTGTGGCTGTGCAGGGGTACTGTGAGAATGGCAGTGGAATCAGCAGGGTGTACTGTGAGGGGAGAATGGCAATGGAATCAGCAGGGTGTACTGTGAGAATGGCAATGGAATCAGCAGGGTGTACTGTGAGGGGAGAATGGCAATGGAATCAGCAGGGTGTACTGTGAGAATGGCAATGGAATCAGCAGGGTGTACTGTGAGGGGAGAACGGCAGTGGAATCAGCAGGGTGTACTGTGAGGGGAGAATGGCAGTGGAATCAGCAGGGTGTACTGTGAGAATGGCAATGGAATCAGCAGGGTGTACTGAGAATGGCAATGGAATCAGCAGGGCAATGAGGGAGAACGGCAGTGGAATCAGCAGGGTGTACTGTGGGGAGAATGGCAGTGGAATCAGCAGGGTGTACTGTGAGGGGAGAATGGCAGTGGAATCAGCAGGGTGTACTGTGAGGGGAGAATGGCAGTGGAATCAGCAGGGTGTACTGTGAGAATGGCAGTGGAATCAGCAGGGTGTACTGTGAGGGAGAATGGCAATGGAATCAGCAGGGTGTACTGTGAGAATGGGAGAATCAGCAGGGTGGAAGACGGCAGTGTGAATCAACAGCAGGTGTACTGTGAGGGAGAATGGCAATGGAATCAGCAGGGTGTACTGAGGAGAATGGCAATGGAATCAGCAGGGTGTACTGTGAGAATGGCAGTGGAATCAGCAGGGTGTACTGTGAAAATGGCAATGGAATCAGCAGGGTGTACTGTGAGGGGAGAATGGCAGTGGAATCAGCAGGGTGTACTGTGAGGGGAGAATGGCAGTGGAATCAGCAGGGTGTACTGTGAGAAAGGCAGTGGAATCAGCAGGGTGTACTGTGAGAATGGCAATGGAATCAGCAGGGTGTACTGTGAGAACGGCAGTGGAATCAGCAGGGTGTACTGTGAGAATGGCAATGGAATCAGCAGGGTGTACTGTGAGAATGGCAATGGAATCAGCAGGGTGTACTGTGAGGGGAGAATGGCAGTGGAATCAGCAGGGTGTCCTGTGAGAACAGCAATGGAATCAGCAGTGTGTACTGTGAGAACGGCAATGGAATCAGCAGGGTGTACTGTGAGGGAGAATGGCAATGGAATCAGCAGGGTGTACTGTGGGGAGAAGGGGCAATGGAATCAGCAGGGTGTACTGTGAGAATGGCAATGGAATCAGCAGGGTGTACTGTGAGAATGGCAATGGAATCAGCAGGGTGTACTGTGAGGGGAGAATGGCAATGGAATCAGCAGGGTGTACTGTGAGGGGAGAATGGCAGTGGAATCAGCAGGGTGTACTGTGAGAAACAGCAATGGAATCAGCGGGGTGTACTGTGAGAATGGCAATGGAATCAGCAGGGTGTACTGTGAGAATGGAGAACGGCAATGGAATCAGCAGGGTGTACTATGAATGGGGGAACGGCAATGGAATCAGCAGGGTGTACTGTGAGGGGAGAACGGCAATGGAATCAGCAGGGTGTACTGTGAGAATGGCAGTGGAATCAGCAGGGTGTACTGTGAGAATGGCAATGGAATCAGCAGGGTGTACTGTCAGCAGTGGTGAACGGCAATGGAATCAGCAGGGTGTACTGTGAGAACAGCAATGGAATCAGCAGGGTGTACTGTGAGAAGGCAATGGAATCAGCAATGGAATCAGCATGGGTGTACTGGGAGAATGGCAATGGAATCAGCAGGGTGTACTGTGAGGGAGAATGGCAGTGGAATCAGCAGGGTGTACTGTGAGAACGGCAATGGAATCAGCAGGGTGTACTGTGAGAACGGCAATGGAATCAGCAGGGTGTACTGTGAGGGAGAATGGCAATGGAATCAGCAGGGTGTACTGTGAGAATGGCAATGGAATCAGCAGGGTGTACTGTGAGAACGGCAATGGAATCAGCAGGGTGTACTGTGAGAACGGCAATGGAATCAGCAGGGTGTACTGTGAGAACGGCAATGGAATCAGCAGGGTGTGACTGGAGAACGGCAATGGAATCAGCAGGGTGTACTGTGAGGGAGAATGGCAATGGAATCAGCAGGGTGTACTGTGCAAGAATCAGCAGGGTGGCAATGGAATCAATGGAATCAGCAGGGTGTACTGTGAGAACGGCAATGGAATCAGCAGGGTGTACTGTGAGAACAGCAATGGAATCAGCAGGGTGTACTGTGAGAACGGCAATGGAATCAGCAGGGTGTACTGTGAGAAACATGGCAATGGAATCAGCAATGGAATCAGCAGGGTGTACTGTGAGAACAGCAATGGAATCAGCAGGGTGTACTGTGAGGGGAGAATGGCAATGGAATCAGCAGGGTGTACTGTGAGAACGGCAATGGAATCAGCAGGGTGTACTGTGAGAACAGCAATGGAATCAGCAGGGTGTACTGGGAGAATGGCAATGGAAATGGAATCAGCAGACGGCAGTGGAATACAGGGTGTGAGAACGGCAATGGAATCAGCAGGGTGTACTGTGAGGGGAGAACAGCAATGGAATCAGCAGGGTGTACTGAGGGGAGAATGGCAATGGAATCAGCAGGGTGTACTGGTGAGGGGACTGAGAACGGCAATGGAATCAGCAGGGTGTACTGTGAGGAGAGAACAGCAATGGAATCAGCAGGGTGTACTGTGACGGAGAATCAGCAGGGTGTACAGCAATGGAATCAGCAGGGTGTACTGTGAGGGAGAACGGCAATGGAATCAGCAGGGTGTACTGTGAGGGGAGAACGGCAATGGAATCAGCAGGGTGTACTGTGAGGAGAGAACAGCAATGGAATCAGCAGGGTGTACTGTGAGGAGATAACAGCAATGGAATCAGCAGGGTGTACTGTGAGGGGAGAATGGCAATGGAATCAGCAGGGTGTACTGTGAGGGGAGAACGGCAATGGAATCAGCAGGGTGTACTGTGAGAACGGCAATGGAATCAGCAGAGTGTACTGTGACTGGAGAACGGCAATGGAATCAGCAGGGTGTACTGTGAGAACAGCAATGGAATCAGCAGGGTGTACTGTGAGAACGGCAATGGAATCAGCAGGGTGTACTGTGAGAACGCAAGGAGAGGTGTACTGTGAGGGAGAATGGCAATGGAATCAGCAGGGTGTACTGTGAGAACAGCAATGGAATCAGCAGGGTGTACTGTGAGAACGGCAATGGAATCAGGGCAGGGAGAATGGCAGTGGAGAGAACAGCAATGGAATCAGCAGGGTGTACTGTGAGGAGAGAACAGCAATGGAATCAGCAGAGTGTACTGTGAGGGGAGAATGGCAATGGAATCAGCAGGGTGTACTGTGAGGGGAGAATGGCAATGGAATCAGCAGGGTGTGCTGTGAGAACGGCAATGGAATCAGGGTGTACTGAGAACCAGGCCTGCACTTGTAGAGAGTTGTT
>CM072668.1:68312934-68362934 GCA_036884735.1 Huso huso
CAATCACCTTTCTTCACAGCAAATAAAACCACCTGTTGTTTTTACAATAGCCAAGAACATGACTATAGACACCATAAAACTAGCAGTAATAACCCCGATATCAAAGGCAGCAGTCACACTGTTTTATTCTCTGCTGAGCCCTGCGCCACATGGGGCTGGAAACTCTATGACCTGAGAACTTGCCCATAATTGTAGGAAAATTCCAGTTGTTTTATGATTAAATGATATCCTTGCACCAGCATCTGCCAAATTAAGTAACAACAATGTTAGTGCGTCGTTAAAGCAGTGCGAAAACATTGGTGTTACCGTCAAGTACACGCAGGGCACTGGAGCTGGTGAAAAACTATTGTCTCTTAATATTCCTGCCGCAGAAATCCGTAACGCGAAAGGAAGTTTCAAGTACAACTTTACAGTTTTTTGGAAATAAATTATCGCGCCATTTCCCAATAACCTCTGATAACAGGTCTCTGAAATGTCACGTTAGTGTTGGAGAAATACAGGAATTTACCTGGATTTGGGTTAGCTGTTTGAAACTATATTACTAAAGTTATTTTCTGCTCATGTATACAGAATGCCAGTGGAAAACCAGAAATAAAAACACGTGGTAGATTTCCACAGGCGGTCAGAGAATTTGAACCCCCCAGCCCCTTCCCCCCAGTTCTCCTCAGTACCCCCCTCCCCCTTCCCAGTACCTCCCCCCTTGCAATGCGGTCTTCATTTTCTTTGTGTGGCAGTTACAGAAAAAGCTTTGAGCGGTTCAGTGTTTGGTGGCCTTAAAGCCTGCAGCTCATAAAAATGTCCCTGTGCACGTCCACTTTGAAAGGCTCTTTATCTTACATCCTGAAACCTCTGTCCAGGTTAAGCCTGCCTGACCCGGAAGCTGACAGCTGGGCTTCCCACATAGCAGAGGTCTAATGAGCGGTGCGCTACTGCTGGTTACAATGTTTCACTTCTCCTTCACTTCAAAGCGCCGGGAGGGCTTGGGGATAAGGTATAAACAAGTGGCTATCTGTGTGGAATAAGAGCAGGGCTGCAGCAGGAATGTGTTTAACTGAATTACAAAAACTTGAGTCGGGATTCCTTTGGCAGTTAAGACATGCTTCTGTTTTTTCGTGCTCAAGCATGGATTTAATGAAAATTCAGAATTACCCTTTTTTATATCAGATATTGGTTGTAGCACTTTATCTTATAGGGATAAAGGGTAAAAAAAACACACCAGCCTTCGTGTGATAACCCAGTGTGGAGCACGAATAACCCATGAGCTGCTATTAGCGGGTCTGTGTGATAACTCCAGTGTGGATGAGCAGGTCTGTGTGATAACCCAGTGTGAGTGAGCAGGTCTGTGTGATAACTCCAGTGTGGAGTGAGCAGGTCTGTGTGATAACCCAGTGTGAGTGTGAGTGAGCAGGTCCTGTGTGATAACTCCAGTGTGAGTGAGCAGGTCTGTGTGATAACCCAGTGTGAGTGAGCAGGTCTGTGTGATAACCCAGTGTGAGTGAGCAGGTCTGTGATAACTCCAGTGTGGATGAGCAGGTCTGTGTGATAACTCCAGTGTGAGTGAGCAGGTCTGTGTGATAACTCCAGTGTGAGTGAGCAGGTCTGTGTGATAACTCCAGTGTGAGTGAGCAGGTCTGTGTGATAACTCCAGTGTGAGTGAGCAGGTCCGTGTGATAACTCCAGTGTGAGTGAGCAGGTCTGTGTGATAACTCCAGTGTGGATGAGCAGGTCTGTGTGATAACTCCAGTGTGAGTGAGCAGGTCTGTGTGATAACTCCAGTGTGGACCATTTTATATTCACCAGAATATAAAATGGTAATTAAAGAGTTGTGACACTTGACTTGGCCCTCAGTCTAAGTGCTTGGGGCGGGGAGCCAGGCGTCCCAGGGCTTTGATCAGTCTCTCTCTCTCTCTCTCGCTCTCTCTCTCTCTCTCTCTTACTAGGGTCACGGCCTGTTGCCTAGTCAAAAGGTATTAGCCAACTGGTTTGAATATCTTGAGGCCCAAAGGGTTAGCGGGATGGGGGGATGGGGGATGGGTTTTGGGGTTAGGGGTGGCATGTTCCCCACATTTCCCACGTAACCCAAAGCAGACTAAACAACAGTGGTGTGAAATCTCGTAGTTTGATCGTCCTCATGGTGATGTGTTTAACTAGTTTAGATACATAGATGTATATGTATATTTGTTTTTTCTTGAGATATTTGGAAACTCTTTTGAAAGGGAGGAGGGGGGGTGCAGTGCAGTGGCCTATATGATTAAAGCCTGGTGTTTTTTCTCCCTGCTACCCCTGTCACACATGGTAGCATTTAGGAGCCCCTTCACAGCTGAAGTGTTTCAAACACTAATGAATGGAAGTTTGGTCATATAATGCAGACAAGCTTTGAGGCATGCCTTTACTGAATGGTGTACTGTAGTGGCATGGGAAAGGAAGAGAGTTATAAATTGTGTCAGTTAGCCGCCCAGACAAAATGAAGCCATGTGGAAAATCAAATCTATTTCACTATAAAAACTGGTGCAGGCAGTTTTTCTAAGGTGGTCATCTTTTAAAGATAAACTTTACTTTCTTGGCTTGCAAATTAATACACTATAATCTCCAATGTTCAAGATTCTAAACTATGTTCTTAACTATATATATATATATATATATATATATATATATATATATATATATATATATATATATATCATCATTCAATCTAGCCAAAAGTGTTTTTCTCTTTAAAGTGCTGTTGTAAATCCAGTGGGTGCTTGCACATTGTTTTGTTTGTGTTTTAGTTTTCTGTTTTTTTTATAATCCACACATGATATTTATTAGCCATGTGGTACTGATAAGTAGAGTCCTTGTAGCTACTATGCTTCTTGAACGCCAGAAGGTGGCGCTTGTGAGTCACAGCAGTCACAGGAAGTGACGGCGCATTGCATAGGTTCCACACCATTCTTTTATTTCATATTTTCAGTTATGTAGAACTCGTAGAACTTCTTAAACTGATTATTTGCTAAAAAGTGAAATAGCTACAAAGTGAAATCTGTAATTCGTGAATAAACCTGCTTGAAGGTACACGCCAGACCTGGATCGAAATAATAATACATTACTTAATGTAGCGGTTTCATGATAATTGCATTTTAAGACAATAAAACAGGGAAAGTATAATGACTACAAGCATGCACTTTGTACCAGTTATACTTGGAGAAGCCCTGCCTGGCTTAGGCGTTTGCCAGGGTTTCATATCTGTGGCCTGGCTTTGTGTATTTTGGTTCAGCGCTTCTGCTTATGGTTCTGGAACTAAAACGGGTCGAAATAAATATCTTCAGATTGAACTAGACTCTGTTTTGTTATTTCAGCACTACAGTGGAGAGCATCTGCATCGAAGTTATATTAGCTTAATACCATCTAGGCTAGGTGGTGGAAGCCTTTGCTTTGTTGCTTTTCAATATAGTTTGTTTAACATGTTGTTATTCTATTTATATATCTATGCAGGGTTAACAGTAGAATTCAGCCCCTCCAAACCCCTCTACTGCGGAAGAGCAAAAAGAAGAGGGAGAGAAATAAGAAACTGCTAACTCGGGAGAATGTTAAAACACGATTTACGATAATCTTTACCATTGTGATCAGTTTTAGCCGAGGATCGATTATGATTTACGATAATCATTACCATTGTGATCAGTTTTAGCCGATGATGGATCGTTGACAATGTCATTATTGTTAACCCCACACAGCGATGCAGTCTTTAATGCAGGGTGTACTGTGAGGGGAGAACAGCAATGGAATCAGCAGGGTGTCCTGTGAGGGGAGAACGGCAATGGAATCATCAGGGTGTACTGTGAGAACGGCAATGGAATAATCAGGGTGTACTGTGAGAACGGCAATGGAATCATCAGGGTGTACTGTGAGGGGAGAACGGCAATGGAATCAGCAGGGTGTACTGTGAGGGGAGAACAGCAATGGAATCAGCAGGGTGTACTGTGAGAACGGCAATGGAATCAGCAGGGTGTCCTGTGAGGGAATCTTCAGGGTGTACTGTGAGAACGGCAATGGAATCAGCAGGGTGTACTGTGAGAACAGCAATGGAATCAGCAGGGTGTACTGTGAGAACAGCAATGGAATCAGCAGGGTGTACTGTGAGAGAAATGGCAATGGAATCAGCAGGGTGTACTGTGAGAAATGGCAATGGAATCAGCAGGGTGTACTGTGAGAACGGCAATGGAATGAGGGAGAACGGAATGGAATCAGCAGGGTGTACTGTGAGAACATGCAATGGAATCAGCAGGGTGTACTGTGAGGGAGAATGGCAATGGAATCAGCAGGGTGTACTGTGAGAACGGCAATGGAATCAGCAGGGTGTGAGGGGAGAACAGCAATGGAATCAGCAGGGTGTACTGTGACTGGAGAATGGCAATGGAATCAGCAGGGTGTACTGTGAGAAGAACGAAATGGAATCAGCAGGGTGTAGGCAATGGAACAGCAATGGAATCAGCAATCAGGTGTACTGTGTGAGAACAGCAATGGAATCAGCAGGGTGTACTGTGAGAACGGCAATGGAATCAGCAGGGTGTACTGTGACTGAGAATGGCAATGGAATCAGCAGGATGTACTGTGAGAAGAACGGCAATGGAATCAGCAGGGTGTACTGTGAGAACAGCAATGGAATCAGCAGGGTGTACTGTGAGAGAACGGCAATGGAATCAGCAGGGTGTACTGTGAGAAACGCAATGGAATCAGCAGGGTGTACTGTGGGAATCAGCAGGGTGTACTGTGAGAACGGCAATGGAATCAGCAGGGTGTACTGTGAGGGGAGAACGGCAATGGAATCAGCAGGGTGTACTGTGACTGGAGAACAGCAATGGAATCAGCAGGGTGTACTGTGAGAACGGCAATGGAATCAGCAGGGTGTACTGTGAGGGGAGAACGGCAATGGAATCAGCAGGGTGTACTGTGAGAACAGCAATGGAATCAGCAGGGTGTACTGTGAGGGGAGAATGGCAATGGAATCAGCAGGGTGTACTGTGAGGGAGAACGGCAATGGAATCAGCAGGGTGTACTGTGAGGGAGAACGGCAATGGAATCAGCAGGGTGTACTGTGAGAACAGCAATGGAATCAGCAGGGTGTACTGTGAGGGGAGAATGGCAATGGAATCAGCAGGGTGTACTGTGAGGGGAGAAAGGCAATGGAATCAGCAGGGTGTCCTGTGAGAATGGCAATGGAATCAGCAGGGTGTACTGTGAGGGGAGAATGGCAATGGAATCAGCAGGGTGTCCTGTGAGAGAATCAGGCAATGGAATCAATGCAGTGTGTACTGTGAGAACGGCAATGGAATCAGCAGGGTGTACTGTGAGGGGAGAATGGCAATGGAATCAGCAGGGTGTACTGTGAGGGGAGAACGGCAATGGAATCAGCAGGGTGTACTGTGACTGGAGAACGGCAATGGAATCAGCAGGGTGTACTGTGAGAACAGCAATGGAATCAGCAGGGTGTACTGTGAGGGGAGAACGGCAATGGAATCAGCAGGGTGTACTGTGAGGGGAGAATGGCAATGGAATCAGCAGGGTGTACTGTGAGAACAGCAATGGAATCAGCAGGGTGTACTGTGAGAACGGCAATGGAATCAGCAGGGTGTACTGTGAGAAGGCAATGGAATCAGCAGGGTGTACTGTGAGGGGAGAACGGCAATGGAATCAGCAGGGTGTACTGTGAGAACACGGCAATGGAATCAGCAGGGTGTACTGTGAGAAAGGCAATGGAATCAGCAGGGTGTACTGTGAGAACAGCAATGGAATCAGCAGGGTGTACTGTGAGTGGTGAACGGCAATGGAATCAGCAGGGTGTACTGTGAGAACAGCAATGGAATCAGCAGGGTGTACTGTGAGGAGAGAACGGCAATGGAATCAGCAGGGTGTACTGTGAGAACAGCAATGGAATCAGCAGGGTGTACTGTGAGGAGAGAACGGCAATGGAATCAGCAGGGTGTACTGTGAGGGGAGAACGGCAATGGAATCAGCAGGGTGTACTGTGAGAACGGCAATGGAATCAGCAGGGTGTACTGTGAGGGGAGAACGGCAATGGAATCAGCAGGGTGTACTGTGACTGGAGAACAGCAATGGAATCAGCAGGGTGTACTGTGAGAACGGCAATGGAATCAGCAGGGTGTACTGTGAGAACAGCAATGGAATCAGCAGGGTGTCCTGTGAGAACGGCAATGGAATCAGCAGGGTGTACTGTGAGGGGAGAAACAGCAATGGAATCAGCAGGGTGTACTGTGAGGGGAGAAATCAGCAATGGAATCAGCAGGGTGTACTGTGAGAACGGCAATGGAATCAGCAGGGTGTACTGTGAGGGAGAACAATGGAATCAGCAGGGTGTACTGTGAGAACAGCAATGGAATCAGCAGGGTGTACTGTGAGAACGGCAATGGAATCAGCAGGGTGTACTGTGAGAACAGCAATGGAATCAGCAGGGTGTCCTGTGAGAACAGCAATGGAATCAGCAGGGTGTACTGTGACTGGAGAACGGCAATGGAATCAGCAGGATGTACTGTGAGAACAGCAATGGAATCAGCAGGGTGTACTGTGAGAACGGCAATGGAATCAGCAGGATGTACTGTGAGAACAGCAATGGAATCAGCAGGGTGTACTGTGAGAACAGCAATGGAATCAGCAGGGTGTACTGTGAGGGGAGAACGGCAATGGAATCAGCAGGGTGTACTGTGAGAACAGCAATGGAATCAGCAGGGTGTACTGTGAGAAGAACGGCAGGAATCAGCAGGGTGTACTGGAGATGGAATCAGCAGGGTGTACTGTGAGAACAGCAATGGAATCAGCAGGGTGTACTGTGAGGGAGAACAGCAATGGAATCAGCAGGGTGTACTGTGAGGGAGAACAGCAATGGAATCAGCAGGGTGTACTGTGAGGAGAGAACAGCAATGGAATCAGCAGGGTGTACTGTGAGGAGATAACAGCAATGGAATCAGCAGGGTGTACTGTGAGGGGAGAATCAGCAATGGAATCAGCAGGGTGTACTGTGAGGGGAGAATGGCAATGGAATCAGCAGGGTGTACTGTGAGGGGAGAATGGCAATGGAATCAGCAGGGTGTACTGTGAGAACGGCAATGGAATCAGCAGGGTGTACTGTGAGGGAGAACGGCAATGGAATCAGCAGGGTGTACTGTGAGAACAGCAATGGAATCAGCAGGGTGTACTGTGAGAACGGCAATGGAATCAGCAGGGTGTACTGTGAGAGAACAGCAATGGAATCAGCAGGGTGTACTGTGAGAACAGCAATGGAATCAGCAGTGTGTACTGTGAGAACGGCAATGGAATCAGCAGGGTGTACTGCGAGGAGAGAACAGCAATGGAATCAGCAGGGTGTACTGTGAGGAATGGAATCAGCAGGGTGTGTGTGACAGCAATGGAATCAGCAGGGTGTACTGTGAGGGGAGAATGGCAATGGAATCAGCAGGGTGTACTGTGAGGGGAGAATGGCAATGGAATCAGCAGGGTGTACTGTGAGAACGGCAATGGAATCAGCTCTACCAGGCCTGCACTTGTAGAGAGTTGTTCATTAGGATATCCTGTGAGAGAAGGGAGGGCTGCTTAGAAATAACCAAGCAATTCAAAACAGAGGAACCATCTTAGCAGTGTGGGTGAAGTGGGGAGGGCTCGCTATTGTTATAAGGTGTAAAAAATAAATAAAATAAAATAAAACCACCCAAATTGAGGTTTCTTTTTTTTCTGTTTTTGCAGGAAGAAGCCGAGGAGAGTTCCTCACAATCAGCTCTGCCGAGGAGGATTAAGAAACCACAGCACGTGCCTTCTAACCTCATTCAGCAGCCATGTCTTTCAAAGGGGAAAGACACGGCCTTGACCACTTATTTTCGGGTTCTATGGTCTTTCCACTTTTTTTTTTTTGAGAAAAAAAAAATCAAAAACTGTGATAAAACCTCAAACACACACACACACACACACACACACACACACACACACAATCACACAATCACACACACACACACACACACACAATCACACACACAACGGCAATGGAATCACAGGGTGTACTGAGAATGGCAGTGGAATCAGCGGGTGTACTGTGAGAACGAGGGAATCAGCAGGGTGTACTGTGAGAACGGCAATGGAATCAGCAGGGTGTACTGTGAGAACAGCAATGGAATCAGCAGGGTGTACACACACACACACACACACACACACACACACAGAGGGTGTTCACAGACACTCACACAGAATCACAGGGCACTTAGAACACACACAAACAGACAACACAGCAGTGTGGGTGAATCAGGGAAGGGCACGCACTGTTACAAGGTGTACACAAATACACACAAATAGACACACACCATCAAATTGAGGGGTTTTTTTTCACACACACACACACACACACACACACACACACCACAGCACACACACACACACACACACACACACACAGGGGACACACACACAGGGCTTTTTTTTTACTTTTTTTACCACCTTCTTTTTTTTAAGGTGTAAAAAAAAATACTTTTGCAGTCCCAAGGGTTAATGAAAAAACTAAACAACTGCTGTAGCACAGGGAGTAAGGATTGAAAATGCAACCTTGATTACTGTTCCCTTTTCTTAATCTACCAATGGAGTTCGTTTGGGCTGCTACATCAGGGTGACGGTTTTGGGGTGGGTCGGCTTTGAACTCGTTTAGTCATTCACTGCACTGCGTAAAAACAAGGAAACTCAGAACATACGTGGTTAATTATATGGCCATTCTTAGAGGAAAAGCATAATGTATGTCAATGTATAGGCCTTTAAATAGCACCAGCAACAAACCCACTCCTAACTTAGTAAAAAAGAACACCAAAGATGAGGGGATAGACTGCTCTTTTGTTCTAGAATTTATTTTATTTTCATTTTTTTACTTGATATATATATTCACTTGCTGTAATTTTGATTGAACTTTAGGGCTGAATTGTCACTTCATTTTGCTAATAATAGAATCATGTAAATAGTTCCATACAGTCCCAGGGAAAAACAGTGAGTGTTCCACACACTCTGTCACACACAATCACACACACACACACACACACACACAACACACACACACACACACACACACACACACAACACACACACTCAATCGAATGAATGAGCTGTCGTAAAAGTTGTCTGCAGGAACAAAAAAAAAAAATGACTAAGGCAGAATCACACTCACACAGTTACACACACACAGAACAGAATATTTTCGCTGTTTAAAAAAAAAACACACACACAAACACACAAGACACCTTTTTTTTACTTAACCACCTTCGTGCTCTTTGCAGTCCTAAGGGTTAGTGAAAAACTAAACAACTGCTTTAGAACAGTTGGATTTACCCTTAATTACTGTAATCACAGTGAGTTCGCGGGCTGCTAAACTCAAAGTGAGTTTTGAACAGTTGATTTCACCCACTTAAGGAAACAGAACATACGTGAATTATATGGCCATTCTAGAGAAAAAGCATTTGAATGTCAGTTAGGCTTTAAATAGCACCAGCAACCCAATCAACTTAGTGAAAAATAGAACACCAAAGATGAAAGATTTTTTGTTCAGAATTTTTTATTTTCCCTTTTTACTTGAATATATTCACTTGCTGTAACTTTTGAAAGAACTTGAACAGCTGAATTGTCCTACGTCATTTGCTAATCACAGTGACATGTAAATAGTCCCTAAACAGAAACAGTGAGTTTCCACACACTTGTCACACACAATCACACTCACACAAATCACACTTACTCACACACACAAAAACGGACACACTCAATCAATGAATGAGCTGTCGTAAAAGTTGTCTGCAATCACAAAAAAAAATGACTAAACTGCAGAATTTTGAACAGGTCAGTTATAAGAACAGAATATTTTCACATTTAAAAAAAAAAACGGGTTTGAAACCAAGACACCTCTGATTTACCCTACGTACTGTAATCACAGTGACTGCGGCTAAACTGAAAGCTTTTGAACAATTTGGCTCTGGAGAAAACGTCCACCTTTTCACAGTTTGAAAGGGAATTCCACATCCTCATTATTCAGTCTCATTTCGAGTACATTTTACCTCAAGACAGTGACGTATGATTTCAGCGATACCGTGCCATAGGAAGACTTGCTCACGGTAATGCAGTTTGTAACACTTTTAGTGTCTGATGCAATCCACTATTTCAAACTACCTCTGATTATTACAGTAGTAATTACTCGCTGCTATACACATATAATGCAGGAACTCATTGTGGGCAGTTTAACCCTGATGCCTGGGATCTTCTCATTCTTTTTTTTACACTACAATTGCAGCTAAGGGAACAATAGCTGAAGCGCTGTTGTAATATTAACCGTCTAACAAGATGCCTTCCTCCATTCTTCACAGCTAGGACTTCTGTGTAATGTATTGTTAACTTGAATATATTTTTGTACTGATTTCCTCATAGTTTTAAGCATCAGGTTCTTGTTTGACACTACATGAAATAATTTTAACCTGTAATGTTTTGCTTTTTTAAATTTTTTTTTTACTGTACCTCATAAAAATTGTTGAAAAGAAATTGACTAATCAGTTGACAAAGACCTACCTCCAGTCATTTAAAAAAAAAAGATTTGTATTGTAACTTTCAGCATTTTCTTTTTTTCCTGACGATGTTATCAAAACATTATTAGGATTGCAACTGATCCCTCATCAAACTGTTTTTGTAACAGAAATATGTCTGAAACAAGTACATTTCAAATCAAGTGAGAAAAAAAATAAAAATAAAACCTTCAAAGAAAACTTGAAGCTTTGTAGGTATGACAGCCCGAGCTCAGCTTTTGTATAATGCAATAATGAACATGTTTTAAATGAGTAGACACATGCCAGATATACTTGATCAGTGATCTCATGCACACAAATGTGATTTTGTAATATGGTTCAACCAGATGTATTTTTAAAATGCTTATTCCACTTTCTGCTCGTCAATGTGGCAACTTGTAGTTATTTTTTAACATTGTATTTTTTTTTTTTTACTAGGCCAGGGGTAGTATCTCAGGAGGGCTTGTTCACACAGTAGGACTTCAGCGCTAGCCACCATACCACCAAAGCCTTGCAATGCCTGGCTTTAAGAGGTATTTATTGAGTACCTCTTTACACATTACTGACTTATACAAACCATTGAGGTAATGATGCTCCTGTCACAGAGCTCCAAGGCATTTGCATTTTATTTCATAAATATACTTGAGTTCAACAAAAGCCTTTTTACCTTTTTTTTTTTACCTCATTGTTGAATGAATGCAAATCTGTGGCAGCCACTGTTGATATTGTATATAATATATTTACACACTGTGGCTGCTTTATTAGGAACTGTACCTAGTTTTGGGGTTTGGCTATTGTTTGTTACAGCCTTGACACAACTTGAAATCGACTCCACAAGGTGCTGGAAGGTGTCTTGAGGGATGTTGATCCATTCAGTCAATAATAATATCAATAAAAGCATCATGTTGTTCATCCCAGACATGCCTAATTGGGTTGAGAGCCGAGGCCCGTCGTGCCCATGGAATATGCTTGACGTCTCTGTCATGCTTCTCAAACCATTCGCTGGAAGATGCTTGACGTCTCTGTCATGCTTCTCAAACCATTCGCTGGAAGATGCTTGATGTCTCTGTCATGCTTCTCAAACCATTCGCTGGAAGGTGCTTGACGTCTCTGTCATGCTTCTCAAAACATTCGCAAACTATCCTGGCTCAGTGAGTGGGTGCATTATTGTCTTGAAAGAAGCCATCACCAAGATCAGGGTCTCAAACCATGCAGCATTCCTGGACAAGATCCGGTGCAATGCTTGTCTTAAACTACAGCATCTGTTTGGGCTTCCCAGAATGTAATTAACCTACAGCATCTGTTCGACCAGGGTATACCAGGTGGCCATGTCCCACACCAGGGCAATGCCAAATCAGTCGCATAGATCCATCCTAATAGAGTGGCCATGCAGTGGGTAGAGATATTGAGGCTTTTAGCTCTGGGAGACTTACAGACGCTAATGAAGTTGATCTTGTATTTACTATACATGTTGTAGTACAATCAAAATACACATTACTACCTCCAAGGGCCTTCTATTACCTCAGTTTCAATCTGAATATCTGCTTAAATGCACGTGGCCAGAGGAACAGCAAGAACATCATAAAATTTTTATATATATATAGTTTATTTTTGTGGGGGATAAATTTTATAAGACTGTTCTTTGCTGCCTCTTTTGCCACTGCTAGATAAGACTGGACATTTATCCTTTATTTTATTTTTATTTTTTATTCTACTTTTTTTGCAATACAGTAGTTGCATTAGCAGGGGGAAAGTATGAAATGCTTAATTGCAGTTTGTTTGCCTTTTTCCCTATACTATTTGAGTCTTCTAGCTGGCTTTTCTGTTCACATAGAGTTGCTGTCTTTGATTATACTTTGAATTGCTTTGCTTGTTAAAACATTTGTTTAATGGATTATCACAACCTTGTTCAGAACATTAAACTGTATAACCTCTGTGAGCGTCTTGGTGTGTCATTCCTAGACTCTGTCACTCACAGTCACTCAGTAAAAGATGCATGTGTGAAGATGCAGTGACAGGCGTTTTGATTGTCTTCGAAGGGAAAAGACTTCTATTAGAAACGTTTGTCATTGAAGTTAAGTTTATTTTTATTTTTTTTTTCTCTTTTTATAAATTTAGTCGTTGCCAATTATTTTTTTATTATTTTTCTCCCAATTTGGAATGGCCATTGAGTTTAGGCTTTACCACCCCTGTGCTGACTTATGGACAATTTTGTGCCGTCACAAAATAAGAATAAGAGCTGCAGTTCAGTCACCAGCTCTCAGGCAGTTACAGGCAAGCCCGATCCGGCCAGACCAGTCTGAGAACACCCTGGGCAACCCTTCCCGCCCCTGGGAGCTCCCGTCCCACGGTCGGCAATATCCTGAATCCAGGCTATAGAGTCCGATCCTGCAACGCGAGCGCCTTTTACAAGCCTTCTGGAGCCCTTTATTTTAAATTTCTAGGTTCAATGATTGAATATTTAAATTATGCAATTTTTGCAAAATGAAGAGACCACAGTTGTCCGATACCAGTCTGAGAAGGGCATTCCTGGCAGCAGGCAGTGAATCATCTCCACAAAGCATGCAAGCCTTCTGCTTTACCAAAAGGTCAATGATTGAATATTAAATGCAACCATGAAGAGAACAGTTTCAACAGATCAGACGGCTCCTCCGTCTTAATATAATCAGCCACAAAAGTACTTTTTTTTGTGCACATGTACTGTACCTCCAGCGGAGTCCATTGAAATGAACAGACAGTTGATTGAGACCGTGCCACCCTGAATGTATGATTTCATTGTATGTGTAATAGCTTTCATTACAAGGACCACCTTGTTTCATGCATCCTATTTTCAAAGGCACATCATTTGTTATGCATAGACACGCAGCTTATCTAACACAGAACAAACCTCTGTGCTGTTTACATACACACAATCATGGGGGCATCCTGTGGTTGTCATTGGGGGTTTTTCTTTCATGTATATTTTTCCTGGGTGTTTTATACAGTAGGGTTTTGTTTTAGTCTTAACTGTTTTCATACCTTCTGTTTTTTCCACATTTGTCTTTTGTCTAATGTGTTGTCGCTTTATTTTTTACATTTTGATCTCAGCAGATCTTTTTATTATATTTATTTATTGGAGATCGTCATAAGTTTAAAACAAAATAGCAAATATCACACCATAAAGACTTACAATTACATTGAAACATTGCATGCATCTTTTCATAATAACAGTTTCTGCTCATCATCATATATTTAAGAACAAGAACATTTACAGTGGGTTGATGTCTTTCGAATATAAGAAAAGTTATGAATGATAGGAGGCCACCTCTGGTCCTGTTCTGCTTGAAGTAATCAGGAAACTCATGCGATAGATTATTTATAAAAGCTTAGACGAGACAACATTACTACATTCCACATATTTTCACACTGCTTTCTTTGCGATTGGCCTCGCCTTTCGTTATACCAGGGGTAAGATAGCAGCGCTCCCTGTCTCGATCATTTATACTTTGTATCCCTGGTCATGTTACTCATTCTGTTAGAATGTTTTTACAATTCATAGAGGAAGGTGCTGTGGAAATCAAAGGCAGGGTTTACAACACATTACATCACCTTCTTTCTGGACAGCAAGCTCAATGTAAACACAATATTGTGTATGTCTGGAACAGTTTGTAAACATGACCAAATGTAAGGACACTACTGTAAGTTGCAAAACAGATTTTAAAAACCTGATATAGATCACTAAATACCGGGCAGCAAATGTGTGTGTGTTCTTAAAAGGGGCCAGAAGTTGCAACCAAATATGAACATTACACTGTCATCCATCAAACAAAAACATTTATTATGACTCTTCTGAAAATGATGCTGGTATGTCATAAAGTTTACATAATCATGTTTCCACTGTGTTGCATATTCTGGTTGGTGATGCACAGTGTGTTCCAGTGGTGTCATCCAGTTTGTTTATAGCAGCAGTCATGTTTCCGCTGTGTTGCATATTCTGGTTGGTGATGCACAGTGTGTTCCAGTGCTGTCGTGTTTGTTTATAGCAGCACTCATGTTTCCGCTGTGTTGCATATTCTGGTTGGTGATGCACAGTGTGTTCCAGTGCTGTCGTGTTTGTTTATAGCAGCACCCACATGTTTCTGCTGTGTTGCATATTCTGGTTGGTGATGCACAGTGTGTTCCAGTGCTGTCGTGTTTGTTTATAGCAGCACTCATGTTTCTGCTGTGTTGCATATTCTGGTTGGTGATGCACAGTGTGTTCCAGTGCTGTCGTGTTTGTTTATAGCAGCACTCATGTTTCACAGTGCCAGTGTGTTGCATATTCTGGTTGGTGATGCACAGTGTGTTCCAGTGCTGTCGTGTTTGTTTATAGCAGCAGTCATGTTTCCGCTGTGTTGCATATTCTGGTTGGTGATGCACAGTGTGTTCCAGTGCTGTCGTGTTTGTTTATAGCAGCACTCATGTTTCTGCTGTGTTGCATATTCTGGTTGGTGATGCACAGTGTGTTCCAGTGCTGTCGTGTTTGTTTATAGCAGCACTCATGTTTCCGCTGTGTTGCATATTCTGGTTGGTGATGCACAGTGTGTTCCAGTGCTGTCGTGTTTGTTTATAGCAGCACTCATGTTTCTGCTGTGTTGCATATTCTGGTTGGTGATGCACAGTGTGTTCCAGTGCTGTCGTGTTTGTTTATAGCAGCACTCATGTTTCCGCTGTGTTGCATATTCTGGTTGGTGATGCACAGTGTGTTCCAGTGCTGTCGTGTTTGTTTATAGCAGCACTCATGTTTCCGCTGTGTTGCATATTCTGGTTGGTGATGCACAGTGTGTTCCAGTGCTGTCGTGTTTGTTTATAGCAGCACTCATGTTTCCGCTGTGTTGCATATTCTGGTTGGTGATGCACAGTGTGTTCCAGTGCTGTCGTGTTTGTTTATAGCAGCACTCATGTTTCTGCTGTGTTGCATATTCTGGTTGGTGATGCACAGTGTGTTCCAGTGCTGTCGTGTTTGTTTATAGCAGCACTCATGTTTCCGCTGTGTTGCATATTCTGGTTGGTGATGCACAGTGTGTTCCAGTGCTGTCGTGTTTGTTTATAGCAGCACTCATGTTTCCGCTGTGTTGCATATTCTGGTTGGTGATGCACAGTGTGTTCCAGTGCTGTCGTGTTTGTTTATAGCAGCACCATGTTTCCGTGTGTTGCATATTCTGGTTGGTGATGCACAGTGTGTTCCAGTGCTGTCGTGTTTGTTTATAGCAGCACTCATGTTTCCGCTGTGTTGCATATTCTGGTTGGTGATGCACAGTGTGTTCCAGTGCTGTCGTGTTTGTTTATAGCAGCACTCATGTTTCCGCTGTGTTGCATATTCTGGTTGGTGATGCACAGTATGTTCCAGTGGTGATGTTGCATATTCTGGTTGGTGATGCAAGTGCTGTCGTGTTTGTTTATAGCAGCACTCATGTTTCCGCTGTGTTGCATATTCTGGTTGGTGATGCACAGTAGTTCCAGTGCTGTCGTGTTTGTTTATAGCAGCACTCATGTTTCTTCATATTCTGGTTGGTGATGCACAGTGTGTTCCAGTGCTGTCGTGTTTGTTTATAGCAGCACTCATTCTTCTAGGTTTACTGCACCACTTGATAACTTCCTCAATAAAAGAACCAGCTTCCTTGAGGAGGCGTTTCCATGTTCGCTTTCACAAGCCGCATCATTTTAAAAATGGAACACGTGGTCCTTTTATTAGCCCCCTGACGCAGGTTCATACCCCCTTCGAGTGCAGTACTGCAGCACAGGCTGCACCAGCTGAACCATGCTGTCCTGCACAGTGCAATCACAAGCCTGGGAGGTAGAGGATTTAAGAGTATATGAATCATTCCATGCCAAGTGGAACCGCCTCAGCCTACAGCAGCTTACTGGAAACCCCACAGTATTAACATTCAACTCAGCATCTTCACAATACTTTTCTGTACCAATTACTATCTGTAGCAAGGAGTCTCCTTTTTTCATATATACATTACTTTTCTCCCTAGAAAGTGTAAGCAGTAATTAGGAATGA
The DNA here is from genome assembly GCA_036884735.1 of Huso huso. NCBI lineage: Eukaryota > Metazoa > Chordata > Actinopteri > Acipenseriformes > Acipenseridae > Huso > Huso huso. The sequence goes on from CM072668.1 coordinate 68,329,522, forward strand.
ACTGCGACTTGAGAAAAACGTTGGGTTGCCTGTCTAGGGTTTCTAGTGCAGAGCTGGCATAGAGGAGCTTGACTTATCCAGCCGATGTAGAGTGATGCAGTTTGGTACTGGCACAGAACAAGCCACGGGGAACACAGCGATGCAATTAAACAGCTGTATTCAGAACTAAAACAGACATGTTCACCTGCGTAATCCCCAGTGAAAACAAATCCTTCAGGAATCATACATTGAGAGAGGAGGCAACCTATATGTAATGAAACCTGGTTTATTGTGTAGCAGCAGTACAACTGGCCGGCAGACTCAGTCCTCAACAGAACACCCATGAAATGACCTTGATATAAAATATACAGTACACAGTAAGCTTTGTTTAACAGGTACGATTGCTGCAAAATAACCTGGCACCGATACTGACTTTGTTCTTTGGCTGCTTTTTGATGTACAGGGTCCCACTCACAGAGCATTACCTTTTAAAAATAATTTTTTTCAGTTTGCTGGCATCTTTAACAGCCCATTTCCATATAACCACGCCCATTTAATATGTGGCCCCTCCCATTCCCAGGTCCTGCACACCCCTCATAATCTCCATTGTTCATTGTTGTTTTCGTCACACTAGATTTGGTAGCAGGTCCCAACATTATGTGCTGAGGCTGTTTCTCAGCGAGAGCTGCCCATGAAATGTGTGTGCATCAGTATTGAGCAGTTCCTGCAACAACAACAAAACTGAAGAAAATTAAAACATGTTTAGTCAATTTAAAGCTTTTTTCAGAGTCATTCATACAACCCTTCTTGCTGTCTGGCTTTGGTTTTCATATCTGCATTTGTTCTTATTTTAAACGCTGAGTTACACAGCAGCACAGAGCACCTCAAATGTTGAAACTGTCACACTGACCATAGTGCTGTAATACTGCAGGAGTTACAATATCGGAAATGAGCGTATTATAAAGAACAATAGACAGTTCTTCAGTGTCTAGAGATTGGAAGAGTTTAAAAGCTGTGAGTGTCCGTCAAACAGGCCTTCAAAAGCTTATGGATTTTTTTAACATAGAACTGTGTATTATTCAACAAATTCCATGTAATCAAAACTTGAATATTATGCTCACCACCACAACAACAAGGCCTTGTTTTCATTGAGATTCCCAGGGCAAGAAACAACAAGTTACGAGATACAAATAACATGCAACTTATAGACAGACATAAATTCCAAAGAAGTCAAATCACAATCATTGTAATCTTTTGCTCAGAAGCGGCAGGCAGACGTCGTTTCTGTTTGGTTTGCATACCTTTCGCGTACCTTGGGTGGCACAGAATTATTATTATTTTTTTGTTAGCATGTACTGTATGCTTATATAGGAGCTGCAATAAAACTGCAGTAATCCAGGATTAACCAAGATGAGTGGATGTTCCCAAAATACTTTTTTTTAGCCTGCTCTTGCCCTGGTTCGTTCAGTTTGAACAATCAGTGACCCAACTTCTTACACAGTCAAAGTTCTGCAGTGGGTCATTTTGGAAGTTTTTGAAGGATAAAAAAGGGTTACCATGGTATATTTGCAAATTTTTCAGCCATGATTCTCCACACTTAATCAATAATATCAACGACATATTGTCTTTCACGATCTTGGGCCGTCTCTTAGATCTTGGTTCACACAGCAAGTTTGAACGCCATTCACTTCATAGAACACTGATCCTGCAATCAGCAACACTGTGGTGGAAAAGCTCTAACCTTTAACTCCTGCTCCTCATCCATGCTATCTTCTGCGTCCCAATAAACCTCGCTGTGATCGTAGGTGTAGACAGGGACCAGCTGGTGTCATAGTTGATCTAACCTGTCATAAACAAATACATCATCAACTAGTACTGATAAAGAAGCATTGCTCCTCTACCTACCCTTAAGTAGTAGGCGGGTGCTGATCCTCGTACTCATCTTTCAGAAGTATTTATCGGCAGGTATTCAATAAATCCATTCATTAATGTGTTGATTTCAAGAAAGCCTGTCTGTCCCTCATCTTAACAGCTGGGTACAAATCAATTATGCGCGGCTCGGCTGTGAGAAACATTCACTTCCAATCGGCTTTTTTCACTCATGGTCATATTGTTTGGCTGAATCACCGTTTTAGTTTTTTAAGTCAGGAGGAGAGTCTGATAAAGGTGCAATGCACTTGAGTACATTGGACGAATCCTCCCTGGACAGCACTGGGACAGGACAATGGAAGCCTCCCGGGTTTGATGGCATTAAACGTACATAAAAGTAAGCAAGCCATAAAATCAGAGCAAGAAAGGCAGACAGAATTCACATTCCTGCTTTTTGTACAACGTTCGCTGGAATTCGAGATTAACGAGCCACCCTGCGTGGAAAAGGTGACCCACCTCAATGTAGCTGACCTTTCACCCCCTCTGAGTGTGCGGCTTCAGCTTGGCCCACATCAAAGCAATCAAAGTGCACATCATTCTGCACGCCTGCCCAAAACATCCCAGGGTGGAGCTTGTATGGAGATTATAATGAGCCCCAGTTAAAGGTGGTCTTTCTATGCAGAGAAACATTAGAAATCTGGCTCCTTACCTCTGTGTCAAGAAGACAAACTTTTTAGCTAGTGCATTCTTCAGTTTACACTTTTCAATCTTTTTTGTAGAATTGAAGCAAGGCACCTGGCACTGGCACAGGATTCAAATAAACAGAACCAATGTCTCAAGCTGAGATATTTACAAACAATAAACCTGCAGCTTCAATTGTGTGAGCTTGGGATTGAAAGCAAGACATGTAGCATTTTTGTTTTTGGTGAATCGGTTTTGTTAATAACAGGATGCTTCACATCCTCTATGAAAAGACCAGGCACTACTGCTCCTTTGTGTAATGAACTAAGCAGTGTGTGTCCAGATCGTTGATGAGATCCTTCCTGTAAGCCTCATCCATATGGAAGGCAACTCTGTTGGGTTGCTGTAAGGGAAGAACAATAAAACATGCCTTTTCTCTGTCCCTCTTACCCTCGTCTCTGCACAGGGTAGATCACGTGAACGAGCCTCATTTTAAATGCGAAACTTGTTTGACACTTTCTGTTGTGTAAGTAGCATTCACAAATATTCATCTTCTCTATGATTGAGTAAACATTGAAGCTGAATCCCTGTTTTGTATCAGGAAATAAGAGATGTGCATATCCTTCCAGGCAGATATCCTGACTGTGTGCCGATCCCATGTATAGTCGTCTTTTTAGAGACGTTCAGAAAATTCAGATAGCACTTCTCCTTTATAGTGTCAATAAGGTCTTTTTTTGGATAATGGCTGCTGGCTTGAAAGTGGACATTTTTAAGTCAACTGATATAGTTTACAATATGCAAACATTTCATGCTCGTCTACGTATCTTGGCTCAATCGTTTTCTGCTTCACAGGGAAAATGGTAAGGCTTGTGAATTCTAAACGTTTCTATCAGAGTAAAATGTTGTAGGATTTTTTGATTATCCTGTCTCCCAGGCACCCTGGATTTCCCTTCAGATCCACAGAACTAATTAGATCCCTGTGAAGTATGTCAGTGCAGCATGTTTTTATAGCTCTAGATGCTCTCTGGCTGTTTCTTCTTTCCTCATATGTCCTCAGATGTCTCAAAACTTGTTTCTTTTGATGTCTGGCTGACGGGTGTAGAGATTCCAATCAGAGCTTGTTTCTTTTCTGATGTCTGGAAGCTGATGGGTGTAGAGAGATCTCAGAGCTTGTTTCTTTTCTGATGTCTGGAAGCTGACGGGTGTAGAGAGATCCCAATCAGAGCTTGTTTCTTTCCTAATGTCTGGAAGCTGACGGGTGTAGAGAGATCCCAATCAGAGCTTGTTTCCTTTATGATTTCTGGAAGCTGACGGGTGTAGAGAGATCTCAGAGCTTGTTTCCTTTCTGATGTCTGGAAGCTGACGGGTGTAGAGAGATCTCAGAGCTTGTTTCTTTCCTCAGATGTCTGGAAGCTGATGGGTGTAGAGCGATCCCAGTCAGAGCTTGTTTCTTTCCTCAGATGTCTGAAGTTTGTTTCTTTCCTCAGATGTTTCTTTCCTGATGTCTGGAAGTTGACGGGTGTAGAGAGATCTCAGAGCTTGTTTCTTTCCTGATGTCTGGAAGCTGACAGGTGTAGAGAGATCTCAGAGCTTGTTTCTTTCCTCAGATGTCTGGAAGCTGATGGGTGTAGAGAGATCTCAGAGCTTGTTTCTTTCCTCAGATGTCTGGAAGCTGACGGGTGTAGAGAGATCCCAATCAGAGCTTGTTTCTTTCCTGATGTCTGGAAGCTGATGGGTGTAGAGCGATCCCAGTCAGAGCTTGTTTCTTTCCTCAGATGTCTGGAAGCTGACGGGTGTAGAGAGATCTCAGAGCTTGTTTCTTTCCTCAGATGTCTGGAAGCTGACGGGTGTAGAGCGATCCCAGTCAGAGCTTGTTTCTTTCCTGATGTCTGGAAGCTGATGGGTGTAGAGCGATCCCAGTCAGAGCTTGTTTCTTTCCTCAGATGTCTGGAAGCTGACGGGTGTAGAGAGATCTCAGAGCTTGTTTCTTTCCTCAGATGTCTGGAAGCTGACGGGTGTAGAGCGATCCCAGTCAGAGCTTGTTTCTTTCCTCCACATGGCTGTTTGGATTGAGCTGTAGGCTTGTCTTATACTAGTGAGGAAGTCCAGAAGTAGCTGGTACAGTATCTTCTCACACACTCGCTTCTCACCAGCTGGCAAGAAGGGTTATAAGTTTATACCTTACATTTGTACCTGATTTTACAGTGCTCGGCTGCAAGCATTGCCATAAGTGCGTTGTGTGATTTTGTATCAGGCCTGTGCTGGTGTCTCCGTGGTGACCCAACACCATACTGTCGTATGGAGGGAACCTCTTTCCCAGTCCGTACTATAATGTTGTGCAATGCCATCACCTGACACCTCACTTGATACCCGTTTTTGCATTATTTCAATATAAGATTTTCAGATGAAGAATGCTTAATATAACCTTCTACTATTTTTTTTCAGGAATTGAAATCAAGAATTTAGATTAACTCGAAACTTGCTTTTTCACAATCGAACCTTACTGTAACAGACTCCGGATATTGAAATTTACGGCATTTAATTGTGAATTCAAGTATTTTTTTTTTTTTTTTTAACTATTAACCAAGAGATTAACATATAGTGGATATACATAAAAACCACACACACACACCAGGACGCTTGACAGGGGTGAAACGCACTGTCTGACATGCTTTCTCCAGAGCCTGCTGCTGCTCGTTCCATGTTTCCCACAGTGCTTTGTGTGCGCCGGTGGGAAAACACACTAGCCACCTCCAGCTGACATTCCTCTTTACTGTCTGATCCTGTGACAATACACATTCCTTCATCGAAGCAAAGAACGCTTTGCAGTGTAAAAAGCAGCTTGTACTTGTGTGTTATTTTAAAAAGGTAAACGCTTCCTCCTGTTCCAAGGACTGCCCTCACAGTGCAACCCTGTCTAACTGTCTGGGGATACAACAAGCCCATTTCAAACTTTCAAGGTCAGAGCAAAATCTCTAGCAGACATTTCCCTGCTCTTTTGATAACCCTCCCAATCTTCCTGTCTAGCTGGGCCATGGTAATTCATTTTTGGAACAGTGCACAAGTCTCTTTGCAGTTACTCCTCTTACCCCAGTTGTCATCCTGTTTGACTGTACTGCCCACTGTGGCTGGCGATCCTCACATGGATCTTTCGGAAGTGGCCACATCAAAAGCCTTCTTCGTCCATAAACTCCCTGGGCTGTGTTCTATAAAGTGGCTTTATCAGCCGTTTAAGTTGTATAAAGTAGCTGAGTCTGTGGCTATATTTGAGTGAAGCTTGTCTATGTTATTATTATTTATTTCTTACCAGATGCCCTTATCCAGGGCGACTTACAATTGTTACAAGATATCACATTATTTTTACATAGAATTAACCATTTATACAATTGGGTTTTTACTGGAGCAATCTAGGTAAAGTACCTTGCTCAAGGGTACAGCAGCAGTGTCCCCCATCTGGGATTGAACCCACGACCCTCCGGTCAAGAGTCCAGAGCCCTAACCACTACTCCACACTGCTGCCCAATAAAATGGTGTTTGATTTGTTTTCAGTTTATACTAGCTGTTGCATTTAGTTTGTTTGCAAGTAGTTTTTTCTTAAAACAAAAAGCTGTGAATGATATGATACAAGTGTTCTTTAAAACAGCCTTTAAGCTTGACACGATTAAATGTTATGTATAGACAAGATTTACCGAGCTGCGTCATTTGCAAAAGAATATCTGAAGTGAAATATAGCTATCTGTATGTTCTGACTGTTGTGCTGGAAAATAACATTTATCAAATGTATTACTGCTAGGGGGGCTCCCGAGTGGCGCATCCAGCAAAGGCGCTCCGCGTGGTGCAGGATGCGCTCTATAGCCTGGACGTCGCCAGTTCAAGTCCAGGCTATTCCACAGCCGACCGTGGACGCAAGCTTCCAGGGGGGCGGCGTACAATTGGCCGAGCGTCACCCGGGGGGAGGGAGGGTTAGGTCGGCCAGGGTGTCCTCGGCTCACCGTGCACCAGCGACCCCTGTAGACTGGCCGGGCGCCTGCGGGCTTGCCTGTAAGCTGCCCAAGAGCTGCGTTGTCCTCCGACGCTGTAGCTCTTGGGTGGCTGCATGGTGAGTCCGCAGTGTGAAAAAAAGCGGTCGGCTGACAGCACACACTTCGGAGGACAGCGTGTGTTCACCTTCGCCCTCCCGAGTCAGCGCAGGGGTGGTAGCGGTGAGCTGAGCCTAAAAATAATTGGCCATTCCAAATTGGGAAAAAATAATAAAAATAATTGGCAACGACTAAATTAAAAAAAAAATGTATTACTGCTGTCATGAATCTTCAAATCTCAGAGGTCAGACTGACTTGTTTTGTTTAGTTTCTCGAATTCAGATGGTGGTCAGTCCCTGTTTGGGGTACAGACTGTGTAAAACACATAATTAGAGGCGAATGCTCCACAGCGCCATTAAAAAACATACAAATTCTTACCTTTTCTTTCTCCTGAAATATATTGCCTGAAAAGTTAAAAAAAATAATAAAATAAAACATGAGAAAAAACATAGAACATGAACCATATTTAAAAAACAAAAAACAAGTTTTTTGGTGCATTACCAGCAATCCTGTGATTCCCATGATTATAACCGCTGCCACGGGAATTAACACATATTGTACAGTTGTTCCGTGGCTCCGAGCTGGGATGAGAGGGCTTGTCTGATTGGACATGACGGACTCTCCTCGGATTTGCCGGTGCGTCACGGCTGGGGAGGATTGCTGTAATCTCCCGTGACCTGCTTCTCCTTCACGGCTGTAAACTGCAAACCAGCAAGTTTGTACACTTGAACTGCAACCTTATTGATTTGTGCTAGTGTTAACAATAATACAAGTATTCTAATAAGAAACAAATATACTCTCCTCTTCCTCCGGAGGCTGCTACATGCTCTTTTGTGTCCCTAATGAAGCGTTCAGTGCATCTGCAATGAAACAGCGCTCAGTTAGGGTAAGGGTCTTAAACCGAGCATGTCAGTAACATGCCTCTCCAGCCCCCGCTGCAAATCCTGTACAGAGTAGCATATGCTATGAAGTTTCCTGAAAAGGGATTCCCAAGATACATGTCTATGAACGGATGTCAATGCACCTTCATATGTCCCCATAATGTGTTATTCTCAATAACGTAAGCTAAAGATATCAATCCCTCTCAGGGGAGCTCGGATATGGCATCTCCTGGCTCACAGTTCTTTACTTTAACCACATGGCCTACCCACCTTCCTTCACCTCCACCTAATCAATACTATATACACCAACACCACCTGCTGGACAGTTAAATCATAACAGTTTGCAAAAAATAATGAACATCAATAGCAAGAAGTCTGATTCGAATGGTTCATTATTATAATTGCATGTAGTTTATATTTCTGTCTGTATGACAGCTACTATACCTGCACGCGTCTACATTGGGAAACATATTCCAATAGTGCTGTGTGCAGACGCACAGTGAATGGCAAGTCCGAAAAAAACACTTGTACAGGACTTGCACTTCAAAGAACTTCATTGCTTATTTGAAACAAATGTATCTACATTACAAGGCACGAAAGAATCCATGCTGAAGCGTTTGTACAATGTCACAGGTGACCACCTACTTGGTAGGTTTACAATGAAGCTTAGCATCGTGCTGCAACATCTGGCAAGTGCTTGCGGATTCCAATATTGTTGTGCAAGTGAAAGCCATATCCTGCATGAAGTCTCTGTGGGGTTCAGAGCTGTCACAGCGCACTACATTTGTCTTGATCTGTTCTGGGGTAACACACATTGCATTCAGTTCACACTAATAACATCCCAATCCAAGGGCTCCTAATTGAAGGTTAGCATTAACCAAACACAGATCCACTGCGAAACACATGCAACTTATTAGAGTTGAGTAAAGTGCTGGTTGGGAGTGCAAAGTACGACCTCAGAATACAGCAGCATTGTAGTTGTGGGTAAGGCCCCGGGTTTCAGCATATCTATCAAGCTCCTTGTCAGGCTCAGCACACAGCTCTGTAACACAATACCACTCATCTGTATATGGATTTTTTTAGCAGTTTTTACTTCATCGGGTGTTTCTAGTCATATTTTCATTTATTAGACTCCCGCGCCTTAATTCTAAACACACTTTACAGCTATTTGTTTTTTTTTACCAGGTCTTAATACCAGGTTAAAATGACATTTTAGTATGACAAAAATACTGTTTTCCTTAACTTTTCCCTTTTTTTAACAGTGTACAAAGCTATGGTCAAATGTTTAGCATCACCAAGAATTTTATGATTGAGACATAATTAAACCAACAAAAAAAAATTATTTGAACATACTTGAGATATTTTATTTAACATCTTGTAATCAAAGAAACTACAAAACTATATCGCAGAAGTCTAACGGAAGCCATAATAGTAATACACTATTTCATGTTAATTCTATAGGGGGATGCAAAACCTTTGGCCATAGCTGTCTATATTGTCTTAATTGATAAGACTTTTGCAAACCAAGCTTTCTCACCCAGACTGACATCTTTTAAACTGTGACAGGTGCTTCCAAAAGCTGTCTGGAAGTGTTCTGTTCCACATTTCACTCATCCGTTCCACCTGTGTTCCGCATTGGTAAGTTCCGAGTGTGGAAAGGCGGAGTGTAAGATCTCATTTGAGCTATGGCAATCCCAGTCACACTTTCATCTGAAACCTTGCCTGAAACGAGGGATGTCCATACTTTTTTTTTTCACCCCAATTTGGAATGTCCAGTTATTTTATTCCCCTCAGCGCAGCAATTCCCCACACAGCTTCAGTGGGCGTCCTCCGATCCCACGACAAAGCCAGCTTCCCCTTCTACACCCAGGAACTCGGGCGCGAGCTACCGGCCTCTGGAGGACACAGGCCAGCCCTGCAGGTATCCGCCCGAGCTCACTAGGCACCTGGCTGAATAATGATCCTTACACTATACACATTGTACCCTATAGACACGACACATTGTACCCTATAGACACGGCACACTGTACCCTATAGACACGACACACTGTACCCTATAGACACGACATATTGTACCCTATAGACACGACACATTGTACCCTATAGACACGACACATTGTACCACCCTATAGACACGACACATTGTACCCTATACACACGACAGCTGCCTCTTCATTTCACATGTATATCTCTCACAATGGACACATTCCAGTTAGAATAGGAAACATTTAGAACGTTTAACACTTGAAAAAATGATTCAACTCCAAATGAACATCCCTGTGCCTCATACACATTGAAACAGGAATCAGATTTCCAATAAGGTCCGTTCATTAAGGATCAGCGTGCTCGGTTATCTTCTTCAGAAAAACCAAGAGAAAAGAGCAAGGTGTGCTGGCAGCAGCTCTGAGAGAGTATCACAGAAAGTGCGGCCCCCACAACATCAAACACACACACAATAGGAGTGATTAATATGTCCTGTGACTGGCAGCAGTGCAGAGGTGGGAGAGAGCTGCAGAGCTGAGTGGAGGAGTAGTAAAGGGTGTTAGCTGGGGCGTAGGAGGCAGTGAGTCTAGTTCACAATATTTACCCAGTGACAATTGCACAGCTGACTCATACTCATTCCCCAGCTCTCTGTCTGATCTCCGGAAGGTTTCCTTGTGACTAACGCTGCAGTCACCGGCTTGGAAGCCCATCGCTGTAATGCTTAACAGAGCACTGTCATGTAAAGTGCCCGCCGTGGTGTTCAATCACATCCAGTTTGGTTAAGCAATGCACTGATTCATTTCGGTTTCAGTTTGCTTTCCCCCTCCCCCTGCTTCCTCTCAATAAATTACCTCATTTTAATTAAGTACAGATTGCACACTAAGTGCATCTGCGGTTTATAAGTCTGTTTTCTGTTGTTCACTTTTCAACAGTGCCTTGTCAAAACATCTAGCAGACATGTCCAGTTACCTTTCGCTCCTTTTTAAAGAACACCAAAATGCAAAAAAAATTACACTTTCAAGCCAATCCATCTCTCCTATTTCACTTAATCTTTTTGCAAGGACTCTAGCAGTTATTGTTTGTACAAGCCATATGCAATATACATTTTTTTTATAGTATACCTTAGTTACAGAGTCTATAACATTATATTGCCGTGGCCTGTTATTATAATTAATACGTGTCTATAAATGTGAAAAACATATTTCATAACCCTTATAATAGTTTAGTGCAGAATACCCTAGTAAAAGCATAGTAAAATACAAGTATAGTACAGCCAGGCATGTAAAGCATGGTTTAATTGAACAGTGAATGAATACCCCTAATCACTGGTTTATTTTCCAGCAATGCAGTAGGTATTTTCCTGCGTCTCCTTGGCTTGATTCAAATTGATTGTTTCATTCGCTGCAGCTCGTCTTTGGCTCTGGCTGGCTTGGAATTCTTTCATTTAACAGGCTTGTCTTTAAAATTCTACAGTTCTAGATTGTACCAAGGGAGTATCAGGGTTCCTGGTCACTCAATACCCCTGAGCAAGACGTTTCCACTATGGAAGGTATTTAAAGGTCAGCTCACCATCGTCAACCATGAAACATTACACATTAAAATAGAACAAATACCCTTTACGAGTTTGAATGGAATCGTCACCGCTACCCTTTAATTCCAGCCTGTAATAAAACACAGCCATCTCCTTTTCCTCTCGGATACAAAACGAGGGGAGACTCATAAATAAGTTACCTTTGGAAGACTGGCATTGCTGCAGAACTGATCCAAACTTTAATAGCATACTAAAAAATGTATGAACACCTCAAAGCTGATCCGCGTTTTGTGTTCTGGACTGACCCTGCTCAGTCAAAGACAAAGGAGTTCCCATCGCTGTTTAAAGCTGACAGTACAAGAAACCCAGACTAAGTGAGCGTTATTTATTAGATTGTTTAAGCCTTCATGTTTGTGTAGAAGTGTCATCGTTTGGCATCCGTCACTCCCACAGCACTGAGCTCCTTGAGCAGCACAAGCTTCTCTTCAATGACTTGGAGCTTCGATCAAAGCAGCGCTAAGTGACTGCATGAAGGACATGCAGAAGATTGGATTGATTAGAAAGATGTTAACCATTACAAATGGAACCGTGTCCTGTATCACTTTAATAGTAGAGATTAGAGAATGTCCGTTTTGATCGCAAAATTTTAGAGACCATGACCCTCCTTCTTCATCTGGACTTTTAACCCCCAAATTATTCATCCTAGGAAATGCATTAGCGTTGGTCAACCACTGGTTGTTAAAATGACAAAAATCAAACATCTAGCTTTGGAATGAGGGGAGCTCATAATGCAGCTATGAGTAATGGCTCGCCTCCTAGTGGCTGGCGAGTTAATAACACTGACGTCAGTGAAGAGACATACCTAGCTCTCGAACAGGGAGCTTGCTCTTTAGTAAGTTCATCTTTGAACAGTGCAGCCCAGCCCTCACCTCTCCATTCAGTTCAATGGGGCCGAGATGACAAGCTATTACACATTTTGCTGTGTCAAGTTCCCAAAACTGTTTTTCTTTATTGTTTTAATCAATCACATGACTTAACTCATGACACACAAGATGCACTGGTGTTTTACCACAGCCTGTCTGCTCTCTGCATTGCTGGCAGCATCGGAGTACGACACAAAGAATCATCTAGCACCCCCCAAAACAGAGAAATCAGGGAGGCGGGGAGGCGGGCTAGTAATTACATTGCACATTGGTAACCCCTGTTTATTTTAGAAATCACGCAAGTCTGTATTTAAGTTCATTAGAGACTTCTGTCTAGTATCGTATAATTGTTTTTCTCAATTGCTAAAACACAATTCCCAACACAGCTATTAAAAAAACCAAAACAACAAAACTGAAGCGTGAATAGATTCTCAACAATCTCTGCAGTTCTTTGAACACAAACCGATTACTAACAACCGCTGCACCACTCTAGTGGATGCGAGAAACACATCCGTTAGAAATAACACACATTTATATCCACTCTGGGGTGGTGTGTTGCCGGGGGACAGGTTAACAGTTACACTCTGGTGTACCGGATGTACTTGAAGGTTAGACATGGAGGCTGTGTGGTCCAGTGGTTAAAGAAATGGGCTTGTAACCAGGAGATCCCCGCTCCAAATCCCACCTCAGCCACTGACTCATTGTGTGACCCTGAGCAAGTCACTTAACCTCCTTGTGCTCCGTCTTTCAGGTGAGACGTAGTTGTAAGTGACTCTGCACTTGATGCATAGTTCACACAACCTAGTCTTTGTAAGTCACCTTGGATAAAGGCATCTGCTAACTAAACTAATAATAATAATAGACATGATTCTTAGAGCTCTATTGAGCCCACAGGGTGGCTTTAAAGTTGCCAGTCGTCGTAGAGTTGTATAACATCATTACTGAAGACATTTCATACCATCTTTGAGAAGCTTTTATTTTTGAAGGCAGCTCTGTTATGTTCATAAAGTGGAAAGGGTTGTATTGAGGGTTAAATAAAATGGGGGGTTTATTTATTTGCAATATTTCAGAAGAATCTTTCAAATCTGCTGCCGGTCTCTATCTTACACCCTCCTCCTCAAAGTCCATGTTTATGCTGTTAAATGGAACATATAATATTTTATAAGTACACAGAGGTCAGTGGGGGATTATAATGTTGTTTTTGTTTGAGAAATGAGTACTTTGTGTAGATTACTCATACACATTTTGGCTCCTCTGAGTGTTTACAGCATTTTTTTTTTACTTCTGGTGTTTTAACAGCTGCGGGTTTTTTTTTCAAACGTTTGATGCCTCTCTGTTTTTGTGAATGAATCGCGGGAATGAATCATGAATCACAAGGTATTTAAAACAGTTCAACATAGTTTCATGCTCAGTTGACTGAGCTGTTGGGTACATTACTGAGACGACAATGTGTTGCACTATTACTAATAATAACAATAATAACAGTATTTCAAGGGATTATTTGGGTGTAAAATGTACACTTCGACTGTATAAAATAAATAATAAGGGGTTGTCATTATTCAATAAGGAGCAAAGCTTGAGAAGAAATCCCATCTGTCTTGCCAGTTTTGGTGTATAGCGATGGCCAAAAGTTTTGTATCACCCTATAGAATTCACAAATTTTGCTTCATAAAGTCGAATGAAACCTGCTGAATAATGTTACGTTAACATATCGAATTGCATACTGCTTTGTAGTTTTCTATATGCTTAACAAAAAAATAGAAAAATGTGACATTTCAAAAGCTAACATTAAATACTGTACAACTACTATGGCTTCCAGTAGATTTTTGCGATATAATTTTGTAGTTTCTTTGATTACATTATGTTAATAAATTATGTTCAATCCTAGTTCTTGGTGATGCAAAACTTTTGTCCAGAGCTGCATTGTGTTGCAACACATGGTGGCAGAATTAAAAATAAATGTAGAAATACATGTTTGGGATTTCCCAGAAATGACTCCAGACAGTAAATTATTTGTATGGACAGTGTAAGTGGAATATAAAGAGCAGACACTGTGCTCAAAATGAGAGTTTTATCCCCCTCCGGAATGGGTCGGCTGAACCGCCTGACAGTTAGGAATGAGGGGTGGGAATTTCCAATAACAACCTATTGACTGGAGCACTCCCCATCTGACGACTACGGTCGAATGCCAGTCCAGTAACTGTGTGGGCTCTCAACTCATCATTTCTGTTCCTTGAACAATTTCTCCTTGTATTATTTTTATGGATCCACCCCCACTCTGAAAGATATAGCTCTGTGTTTCCAGGTTAAAGACTCTAAACGTTCTGCCAGTTCATTTAATATATTATTTGAAAAGTATTAAAGTTTTTATTTATTTTTTTGTCTAATGCTTCATTTATAAAACTCATATTCGCCCCTATCTCAACCCATTAAATACCAAATCATTTTTTTCTTTGAAAAAATCAGAACACAATCTGTTTTTATGTAATCTGATACATTACATTTGGACTTAACTTTTGCAGTTAACAAAATTAAAGCAAGTTATCATAATAACGTAACAGGTTGATGCCAGTTAGAAATGCTACAGAAGATGTAACCTGTCTTCAAATGAGGACAATTGCACTTAATGGCTTTGCATGCAAAACCAGTCCTCTGTAACACGGGCAAGCGAGTGTGTGAGAGAGTCAGTGTTTACACTGCAGACAGATGAGTCCCATGCTCTCTTCACAGGATGTCAGATGTAAGGAAATGCAGCAGCTTTCCTGCTTCCTCCAGGCACGCTCATCCCTCTTCCAGTCCCTGTTATTAAGTCTGGGAGCAGATAGGAGAGCTGAGCAACTTCCAGCACTCATACCTGAGCTTCATTTCCCATGAACTAATTTAATACACAGAGGGACCATTTCACATTGTATCACTCTTTAACAAATGGTAACTCACATTTCTTCACAATTTTTTTACTCTTGGAACAAAAATAAAAATAAAATAAACTCTCCCCAAAACCCCCAGTACATTTATGCCAGATTGAACTTCTTTTTTTGACATGTTGTTGTATTATGGTGCTTATAACAAAGTAAAATGACTCATACTACATGCCAAATTCAAACCAGATGAGCTGAAAGATTAGCTAATAAAAAAAGGAAAGATATTTAAGGGTCAGAAAGGGTCTTATGAAAATGAAGACCCCCCCCCCCTTCTCAGATTTTCTGAAAATCTCCTCCATTTTTTATCCTTTAAAATCCCAAAACAAGTAAAGGATACAACATTCCAGAATTTGCATGACTTGCATTTCTAGCAAGCGTGTATGCAGCTCAGCGTAATTGCTAACCACGGTGTGCATTGTCCATTAGGTAAACATCACTTCAGTTTCAATCGACCACGCAAATGTGCAGAATGTTTAATTATGTCTGAGCGGTGGCAGACGTCTGTTCTTATAAAAAGATCCCAGTACTTTCAATGGTGCAACAGCGCTGATTGCAGAGTTGTGTGTGCAGAGCTGAGACCCCTAAACCACAGCTCCTCTGTGCCGTGACAACCTCAACCCTGCTCTGAAACCACACAGGAACAACCTCAACCCTGCTCTGAAACCACACAGGAACAACCTCAACTCTGCTCTGAAACCACACAGGAACAACCTCAGCCCTGCTCTGAAACCACACAGGAACAACCTCAACCCTGCTCTGAAACCACACAGGAACAACCTCAATTCTGCTCTGAAACCACACAGGAACAACCTCAACCCTGCTCTGAAACCACAGAACACAGGAACAACCTCAACCCTGCTCTGAAACCACACAGGAACAACCTCAACCATGCTCTGAAACCACACAGGAACAACCTCAATTCTGCTCTGAAACCACACAGGAACAACCTCAACCCTGCTCTGAAACCACAGAACACAGGAACAACCTCAACCCTGCTCTGAAACCACACAGGAACAACCTCAACCATGCTCTGAAACCACACAGGAACAACCTCAACCCTGCTCTGAAACCACACAGGAACAACCTCAACCCTGCTCTGAAACCACACAGGAACAACCTCAACCATGCTCTGAAACCACACAGGAACAACCTCAATTCTGCTCTGAAACCACACAGGAACAACTCAACCCTGCTCTGAAACCACAGAACACAGGAACAACCTCAACCCTGCTCTGAAACCACACAGGAACAACCTCAACCATGCTCTGAAACCACACAGGAACAACCTCAATTCTGCTCTGAAACCACACAGGAACAACCTCAACCCTGCTCTGAAACCACAGAACACAGGAACAACCTCAACCCTGCTCTGAAACCACACAGGAACAACCTCAACCATGCTCTGAAACCACATAGGAACAACCTCAACCCTGCTCTGAAACCACACAGGAACAACCTCAACCCTGCTCTGAAACCACACAGGAACAACCTCAATCTCTCCTCCAAACCCTCATGGTCATGCCACCCAATCACCCCACTGCGCTTCAGTTCATCATTTGCTTCACTCTAAATGACTACAACCACAGCTGCATATACTTGCACACTTTTGTTATGATTCTGCAAGGCCTTGAACTAATTTAATTAGACTTCAATAGAATTTAAAACAATTCAGGACTTAATTGATTTAAACAAAAGTAAATAGCTTTCTGTGATCTAAGGATATTGGTGGGGACGGAGATTAATCTGATTGCATCCCACTGCATCCCTGGATGTTAAATTATCCCAGCAAGTCTTACCAAGATGCTCCTTTTAGGTAAATAATGGGTAGGATAGTGGGTCTGTTTATAAATCAGATTTTTTTTGTCCTGTTTTCTGACTGTATTGTGTCTTGCAAAGTTAATAAGTAGATGAATTAATGACTAGATGTATTGCTGTAAAATACCAGAAGGGATTTATATTGGGTTAGAGAGCGGCGGTATTACATTGTAATTGTCTCTTTATAGTTTTCCAGGACCCCCTTACAATCAAGGCCTCAATAGGTAAATCTCCTGGTTAAATAAATAAATAAATAAGATGTATCATTTCTATCATTAAAGTATATACAAGAAAATTAAATCTGAAATGTGAATGTCAAAATTAGAAATACCCATAATTGTGGAACAAGGGACAATGACTATCCTGGAAATATAACATTTGGATTTTGTTTGTTTAAATATATAGTGAAATCCTTCCAACTAGATTCCTTATTGAATTGTGTATTTTTTCGTGCTTCAATGTTTTTTTTTTTTTTTTTTTTTTTAAAAATATTGAGGCTATTAAAACTATTCAGGCATTAGGCATACACTGAACCAGGAATGACTTCCTTAAGCTTACGTTTGTGTAACAAGAATATAATGCAGCCACATAAACAACGTAGGCGAAACAACCTCAAGAAGCAGCTAAGGAAATGCTATGTGGTGTCCGCTCCCAGCATCTTATTTATCAAAGATTTGCCCAGAACTGCTGTTACCGTAATTCAATGATGAATGAGCACCACAATGAGGAGGATTCTTTAATTATGCTGTGCAACTTGCATTTCAATACAGAAAGGGAGGCTGAAGATGATGGCCACCATGTGTGCTTCTCAATAGTCTTAAATACCGGTAGCTTCTATGCATGCTGCTTGGTGCTTTACTGAAAGTTAAATCATTGAAAGTGTGGGATGTAGTGCCATCTAGTGAACAAAATATGAAATTACCACCAAAATTAAAATAAGTCTTTTGTTGAATATTTTTTTACATATATAATATGTATGTTTCTGTATATGAATATTTCACTTAAGGAAAACAAATCAGTGCAAACCAGTGTGGAACTACTTTGAAGCTTAATAGGTTAAAATAGGAAGTCTGGAGTCCTCTGAGGTTGTTGCTTTACTGGTTTGGTAACGTTACTGGTGTGCCACATCAACGATTTATTAATATTATTTGTTTATTTAGCAGACACCTTTATCCAAGGCGACTTACAGAGACTAGGGTGTGTGAACTATGCATCAGCTGCAGAGTCACTTACAACTACGTCTCACCCAAAAGACGGAGCACAAGGAGGTTCAGTTACTTGCTCAGGGTCACACACAGTTGAGCAGGGATTGAACCAGGGACCTCCTGTTTACAAGCCCTTTTCTTTAACCACTGGACCACACTGCCTCCTAGAGAGATCATTATGCCCTGCAATCACCCCATAGAAGATCTTTTTACTCCAAATTGCCATTAGCATTTGTATTTGTTCAGTAAGGAAAACAAAACACACACATAGCCAAAAAAGTTTAATTTTTTTTTTTTAATAATAATAATAATAATTCAGGGGTTTGTAAGTAATTGGAAGTTTTTTTTTAATAGTTTTAATAATCTTATTTAAATTTTTACGATTTGGAGTAAAATGTAGTATTTAGCCCCATGTGTTGATCAGGTAAAGCTCTCTTCCACACAATATCATTCAGATGATTAATGTTCCTTTGCATCTCTATGCAGACCCGACACCACACAACATGGAACATGCATGCCACTGACACTCATCCCCAGCCATGAGACATCAGCGTGATTAAAAAAGGAAATCACCCCAGCCTACATCCCCCATACGCACAGGCAATCAGCTCCCACATCCCCCATACGCACAGGCAATCAGCTCCCACATCCCCCATACACACAGGCAATCAGCTCCCACATCCCCCATACGCACAGGCAATCAGCTCCCACATCCCCCATACACACAGGCAATCAGCTCCCCACATCCCCCATACGCACAGGCAATCAGCTCCCCACATCCCCCATACACACAGGCAATCAGCTCCCCACATCCCCCATACGTGAATCAGCTCCCCACATCCCCCATACGCACAGGCAATCAGCTCCCCACATCCCCCATACGCACAGGCAATCAGCTCCCCACATCCCCCATACGCACAGGCAATCAGCTCCCCACATCCCCCATACACACAGGCAATCAGCTCCCCACATCCCCCATACGCACAGGCAATCAGCTCCCCACATCCCCCATACGCACAGGCAATCAGCTCCCACATCCCCATACGCACAGGCAATCAGCTCCCCACATCCCCCCATACACACAGGCAATCAGCTCCCCACATCCCCCATATGTGAATCAGCTCCCCACATCCCCTCCCCAATCAGCTCCCCACATCCCCCCATACGCACAGGCAATCAGCTCCCCACATCCCCCCATACACACAGGCAATCAGCTCCCACATCCCCATACGCACAGGCAATCAGCTCCCACATCCCCATACGCACAGGCAATCAGCTCCCACATCCCCCCCATACACACAGGCAATCAGCTCCCACATCCCCCATACACAGGCAATCAGCTCCCACATCCCCATACGCACAGGCAATCAGCTCCCCACATCCCCCATACACACAGGCAATCAGCTCCCACATCCCCCATACAGGCAATCAGCTCCCCACATCCCCCATACACACAGGCAATCAGCCCCACATCCCCCCCCCACGCACAGGCAATCAGCTCCCACATCCCCCACATCCCCCCCACATCCCCCCATACGCACAGGCAATCAGCTCCCCACATTCCCCATACGCACAGGCAATCAGCTCCCCACATCCCCCATACGCACAGGCAATCAGCTCCCACATCCCCAGTACGTGAATCAGCTCCCCACATCCCCCATACGCACAGGCAATCAGCTCCCCACATCCCCCATACACACAGGCAATCAGCTCACCACATCCCCCATACGCACAGGCAATCAGCTCCCCACATCCCCCATACGTGAATCAGCTCCCACATCCCCATACGCACAGGCAATCAGCTCCCACATCCCCATACGTGAATCAGCTCCCCACATCCCCATACGCACAGGCAATCAGCTCCCACATCCCCCATACGCACAGGCAATCAGCTCCCCACATCCCCCATACCCCAGGCAATCAGCTCACCACATCCCCCATACAATCAGCTCCCCACATCCCCCATACAGGCAATCAGCTCCCACATCCCCCATACACACAGGCAATCAGCTCCCCACATCCCCCATACGCACAGGCAATCAGCTCCCCACATCCCCCATACGTGAATCAGCTCCCCACATCCCCCATACGCACAGGCAATCAGCTCCCACATTCCCCATACGCACAGGCAATCAGCTCCCCACATCCCCCATACGCACAGGCAATCAGCTCCCCCATCCCCCATACATGAATCAGCTCCCCACATCCCCCATACGCACAGGCAATCAGCTCCCCACATCCCCCATACGCACAGGCAATCAGCTCCCCACATCCCCCATACGCACAGGCAATCAGCTCCCCACATCCCCCATACGCACAGGCAATCAGCTCACCACATCCCCCATACGTGAATCAGCTCCCCACATCCCCCATACGCACAGGCAATCAGCTCCCCCACATCCCCCATACACACAGGCAATCAGCTCCCACATCCCCATACGCACAGGCAATCAGCTCCCCACATCCCCATACGTGAATCAGCTCCCCACATCCCCCATACGCACAGGCAATCAGCTCCCCCACATCCCCCATACGCACAGGCAATCAGCTCCCCCACATCCCCCATACGCACAGGCAATCAGCTCCCCACATCCCCCATACGTGAATCAGCTCCCCACATCCCCCATACGCACAGGCAATCAGCTCCCCACATCCCCCATACGCACAGGCAATCAGCTCCCCACATCCCCCATACGCACAGGCAATCAGCTCCCACATCCCCCATACGCACAGGCAATCAGCTCCCCACATCCCCATACACACAGGCAATCAGCTCCCCACATCCCCCATACGTGAATCAGCTCCCACATCCCCCATACGCACAGGCAATCAGCTCCCCACATCCCCCATACGTGAATCAGCTCCCCACATCCCCCATACGCACAGGCAATCAGCTCCCCACATCCCCCATATGCACCGGCAATCAGCTCCCCACATCCCCCATACACACAGACAATCAGCTCCCCACATCCCCCGATTGTGATACATCCAATAACTTGTGCTAAAGAACGGCCTTAGCAAGTTTCATCACAATTGGATATTTCTCAAAATGTATGTTAAACATTTTTCAGAGCGACACATTTAGGTACGGACAGACATACAACCACCTTCACTATACTGTGACCAAGGGTATGCGTTTCCAGGGAGGAATGATAAAGGTGCTTCATAGCCATGTTCCAAACCCGACAATGCACAGAACCCCTGCTATGCACCGCTAGACCTCATTAACTGCCGCTGCCACTTTTCTATGAGCTGTTGTTCACTGGGCTCTCGAGTCTCTTCAGTGCTATTTTATTATACCGCCTGCAGCCTAGGTACCGCTTCAAAGGGGAAAGCTATTTTTTGACATCACCTTTTGTCATCTCCGTGTGCAGCTGGCTGGCTCTCTTTAGGAAACGCCACACGTGCACGCTGGACTGAGACCGTGTTTTGAAGATGTCATTTTAAACGCCACACGTGCACGCTGGACTGAGACCGTGTTTTGAAGATGTCATTTTAAACGCCACACGTGCACGCTGGACTGAGACCGTGTTTTGAAGATGTCATTTTAAACGCCACACGTGCGCTGGACTGAGACCGTGTTTTGAAGATGTCATTTTTAAACGCCACACGTGCACGCTGGACTGAGACCGTGTTTTGAAGATGTCATTTTAAACGCCACACGTGCACGCTGGACTGAGACCGTGTTTTGAAGATGTCATTTTAAACGCCACACACGTGCCGCTGGACTGAGACCGTTTTGAAGATGTCATTTTAAACGCCACACGCGTGCGCTGGACTGAGACCGTGTTTTGAAGATGTCATTTTAAACGCCACACGCGCACTGAGACCGGACTGAAGATGTCACCGTTTTTTGAACCGATTTTGAAGATGTCATTTTAACGCCACGCGCTGGACTGAGACCGTGTTTTGAAGATGTCATTTTAAACGCCACACGTGCACGACTGACTGAGACCGTGTTTTGAAGATGTAATTTTAAACGCCACACGCACGCTGGACTGAGACCGTGTTTTGAAGATGTCATTTTAAACGCCACACGCACGCTGGACTGAGAAGATGTCCGTGGACTGAGACCGTTTTTGAAGATGTCATTTTAAACGCCACACGTGCACGCTGGACTGAGACCGTGTTTTGAAGATGTCATTTTAAACGCCACACGTGCACGCTGGACTGAGACCGTGTTTTGAAGATGTCATTTTAAACGCCACACGTGCACGCTGGACTGAGACCGTGTTTTGAAGATGTCATTTTAAACGCCACACGCGTGCACGCTGGACTGAGACCGTGTTTTTGAAGATGTCATTTTAAACGCCACACGTGGACTGAGACCGTGTTTTGAAGATGTCATTTTAAACGCCACTGAGAGACCGTGTTTTGAAGATGTCATTTTAAACGCCACACGTGCACGCTGGACTGAGACCGTGTTTTGAAGATGTAATTTTAAACGCCACACGTGCACGCTGGACTGAGACCGTGTTTTGAAGATGTAATTTTAAACGCCACACGTGCACGCTGGACTGAGACCGTGTTTTGAAGATGTAATTTTAAACGCCACACGTGCACGCTGGACTGAGACCGTGTTTTGAAGATGTAATTTGCGCTCGCTTTTCAAACTGAATGGCCTTTGTTTATTTGAAAATGCCAAGCTGATAAAACGTACACAAACCAAATGACAACACATCTGTGAATTTTTTCTTTACTGGTTAACAGGGGTTCATTTGTAAACAAAAAGGTGTCGGATCTTATCATTAAGGAAGAGGGTTAGCATTTGTTTTATTCATGCAATTCACAGAAGAGGAAAGCAGCTTTTTTTTATTGTACATGTTATGTATATAGAGTTCTTTTTTGCAACACCAATTGTTTTTTTTTCAAACGGTTTCGCATTTGAAAGCTGTTTAATTGTCGCCTGTCAGACAAAAAGGTTCCGGATCTGGGATCCAGCACACATGAACCCCTGCTGGTTAATATTTCAACAACTCTGTAGAGCAAATGATATAGTACATCAAACAGAAAGGCTGGATTCAATCAACAATACAGCACTGCTTAGAGCCCCACATGACTCTATGGCGTTATTCAATTAAACTTCCAGATATACAGCAGAGGGGCGCTGCATTAGAATGAGTCAAAGACTTGTGTTAACATTCTATAAACTATGTGCAGGGCTGAATCCCTGCATGCAAACGTGTACATATTGTGTGTTTATGTTATGAATCATTTTACTATATTAACACTTGTGAGCTGCTTTTGTAATAGTGCACTGAAAATGACCAATTCCCCTCTAATTGTATTTCTTTGTTCATACCACTAGGTGTCATTGTTTCACTTTGCACAGTATTTAATAGTGGCGTGGAACACAACATTTTGCTGAAGACATTCGCTTTTATCATCTTGCAAAACATTCGGCACAGATGGAGAGAGTTTACTTGATCAGTTCCCTGTATCGCCACAGTAGTCTTTACCTATTAATATTGCTAATGACCACGACTAATGATATGCGCAAAGATAACTGAGTATTGTAAATCAATCAATATAACTGTGCATTTGATTTTAACAAAGCAATAATATGCTTCCTTGTGCAGTGTGGTTGAAGGGTTATGCATGTTTAAACAATGTTGTGAAAAATGTTTTTATTAATGCGATGGGATAAAATTAAGAATCACTAGTTTATTCAAAAATAGGTAGAAAATTTATCTGGTGATTGTTTTGAACTACAATTGACGCATGGAGGGTAGGGTTTACTCTGACTGATGCGTTATAAGGTCTGTCTTCCTCAATTGTATCAGGACACAGAGCAACATCAGTTTGTATTTGACAATCTGGCAGACAGGACAACTAGGAATAATACACGAAGAATGTTAAACAGATTTTAAAGATTTATTTAACACACACACACGCACACGCACACTCACTCACACACACACACACACATATATATATATTATACTACATAGCTTTCTATCTGGCTTAAATATTGGAGACCAGAATTATTCCGGGTTTAAAAGGCATGTCGTGTGCAGACAGGCTAAAAGAATTGAATCTATTCAGTCTTGAACAAAGAAGACTACGCGCCGGTCTGATTCAAGCATTCAAAATCCTAAAAGGTACTGACAATGTCAACCCAGGAGAGATTAGATAAAGGGGCATTCAAAACAGAAAATAGGAGGCACTTTTTTACACAGAGAATTGTGGGAGTCTGGAACCAACTCCCCAGTAATGTTGTTGAAGCTGACACCCTGGGATCCTCAAGAAGCTGCTTGATGAGATTCTGGGATCAATAAGCTACTAACAACCAAACGAGCAAGATGGGCCGAATGACCTCTTCTGGTTTGTAAACTTTCTTATGTTCTTATGTTCTAATATTTGCAAAAATATTATTTCAATGAGGGCCTTGCTCAAGACCAGAATATTGATTCAATAGTGTTGTTAAGATGCTACAAAAACATCTTTACCATATTCCAAACTATATTAATGTGAACATTATATTGATCTATATGTCCACAACCTTAAATCAAGTAGAAGAAAAAACACACACATAATGTATACCGGTATAGAAAACACTCAGAGGACGCTGTGAAAAACATGAAACAATATTATAACATAAGTCTGTGTCAAACAGAATATGCCAAGTGTACATAATTAAATACAGTACCATACAATGCACATCATGCGTCTCATTGCTCCCGAACAATTACAGCATATTTCCTTTTTGTCCTTTTTTTTCAGATACACAAAACCCATATTAACTATACTCTTACAACCGGGTACGCACAGAAATAAAAACTGGCTGTAGCAATAACTTGCATATCCAATCCAGCAGGTAAAGAGCTACAGTACCACATTCTGTGCCACCTACTTCCATCCAACCTGTTACCGAGAGAACCTGCTGACAAACAGCACGGAACAAGTTGCGTCTCTATTTTAAACTCTCCTCAGATTATTATTATTATTATTATTTAATACATACATTCTTAAACCAAACAACACATGTGGATGCAGTACAATAGAATTATGACAAATTGTATGAACCAACAACTAAAAATGAATTTCTATTGGTCGTATAATTTCAATCTCGTATATCCTGATACAGATTAAAGACCAGTGGCTCTGTGTTAGTAATATTCACATGTTTTGCTATGCCACTTGCTGTAACAAATAGCACAGAGGATAGTTTTGGAGTGACACACTGAACTTACCTGCACGCTGTTCCTTGAGCCTTACTACTGGTGTGTAGCAGCAAGACTAGCGTGCCAGCGCGAGTGCGCATGCCCAGCAGCCAAGCCCATCCATGGTATACTGGTGTACAGTAGATAACACCAGTGGGTGTTTTGACTTGCACGGCTGTACAGTGATCTTCTGGAACAGTTTTCCTCTGTTTAAACATGCAATTATAACTGTGCTCCCTTATACCTTTTAAGAAAATACTGAGTTAGATATAGGCTGTCCCTATTGGTACAGCGAAACATGAACACTGTTAACTACTGCTGTATTTGAATTGCGCCACGGTAATACTGTAGTTACCAATCATTTACAGTATTACCGGAGACCAATAATAGAAACAGGTGGAAAATGTATCACACATTTTTTGAGGGGGAAATTGTGAGCACATTTGGGTTCTGTATGAATTCTGTAATATATGAAGGTTGCATCTCCCTGTTGCAAGCCAGTGGTGTTTAGGTGGGACTATGAGAGTGTTGACCGCTGTCAGGTGCTTCAGTATCCAGTGATGCACAAGTTACTGAAGTTCAAGGGGAAACACATGCTTTTAAAGAGCCAGGCCATTCTAGAAACAGACGATGTCTCACCCCTTTGTAAAGAGAGAAGTAAACTGCACACACACCCATCAGTAAACCCCCAGGCTTTCTTAGCCTGTAGAGTCACATTCTTTAAAGAGGTTCAGTGCCAGTAAACAGTACAACAAAGAACAAGGAACTTTACAAAGCCCTCTGAGGAAACACTCATACAATGCATAAGAAACCAACATTCCAACATCAAGCGTTTTATTTAACGTCCTTGTCTATACAAAACAGCAATGCAATCACTTTTTAAAGTTTTCTATTTTCATGCCTCATTGTCATCTGCACCATTACACCAGTCTGTAAAACTCAGTCTCATCTCAAGCACCCTGAGACATGCATGTATCTAAGTTTGATTGATTGATTGATCCCAATGCAAATCAATTTTTTGGTACTTCACCGTGTGTGCATGGTGAAGTACCAAAAAATAAAATTCTTACAAGAATCTGTACAATATAATCATACATTGAGCAATACATTTATTTCAAAATATACTGAAGTTTACAAGTCACTATTACCACATGGGGATTTTAACAAACGTCTATGGAGAGTTATAAGGTGCATTAGACCCTTTGTTTAGCATAGACTGGATTTTAACCTTGTCTACACCATTCATTCTCCACGACCAAACAAGCAACTTCAAATCATTTGTCAAATTAATAATTAACATTCCAGATAATGTAAAACAGAAAAAAATGTCTAGATCCTGATTAAAAATCGCTTTGGGCATAAAGCTGTCTATTAACAAGACAGGATATCTCACTAATGCAGGGATGGAAATAAGACTCCTATTGCATAGCAGTTGCACCCATTCCAGGTTTTACTACGAGCTTGATTAGCCACAGTGTATAGCTTATACAAGTTCAGATATGTCTTATTATACTCAATTGTAAAGCCATGAATGGATCAAACTGATATGCAATGGGAGTCTTATTGCCATCCATCACTAATGCATCCCATTGAAAACAGGTTTAACTTTATTTACAAAAACTTGACAGTCATTTAACTAAAAATATAACATACTTCCTTTATAAAAAAAAAGAAAATGTAATATTTTTTTCCTTGACAGTCCCATAATCCTAGAAAGGTAACCTCTTGGAACATGTACAAAGTGTTGTGATGTATAAACAACATCCACAATTATCTTTACAGAAATCAAATATTCAATTGAGCTGTTAATAGAGAAGTGAATTATTTTTCTATGCTCCTTCCATTTTAAAAAGACTCGATCATCATCACCAACGCTCCGTGCATATATAACACAATATACAGCTCACAGATTTCTTCACATTCAATATATCAATCTACCAAGCCAATTTCTTTTGGTTCTTTGCTTTGCCATGGTTCCCACGCTTCTGTTTCAGCCTCTTTCTCTGTCTCGGGTTCATCCACATGGGGTACTGCCCGTGCTCGTCCAGCTGAGTTTTTTTGCTTCGCTTGCTGTCTGTGTCCATCTGAGAAGCGCCCCCTGAAGGTAGATATGGAAAGTGAAATTAGAAAACATTGTGCACCATGTGTTTATGTTGCACTTGCCTACACCTTCAACCACAGGGATGGAAATAAGACTCCCACTGCATAGCAGTGTCATCCATTCCTGGTTTTACTATGTTTAATAAAACACACCTGAGCTTGTTAGCTAGACACTGCGGCTAATCTAGCTCGTAGCAAAACCTGGACTGGGTGAAACTGCTGTGCAATAGGAGTCTTATCTCTGTACCATGGAGGAGCTTATAGTCTGACACACGTGTATGGGTTCTATATGAAACCAAAATGCATTTTCATACAAAACAACTTAGACCCAGATATAAGCTTGGGTATGTCCTATTAGACTCATAGTAAAAACAGAAATGGATCAAACTGCTATACAACGGGAGTCTTTATTTCCATCCCTGTCTCTGAATGTACTACTGTTACTCTTAATAAAAAACAAACATGCAGTTCGTATGCCGTGCCAAGCTGATCAGGTAAGACACGGCACGAGTATTGTCAAGTTTAACTGCGTACGAGATAAACAAATGAACTGACCGTCTTCTCCTTCCATTGCTGCATCTGTCGCTTTCTTCTTCAGCTTCGCAGCTGGCACTACAGTTGCTATTTCCTTCACATCTTCCATGGAAATGTCCCCCTTGCCATCTAAAGCCAGGGCAGTTTTGAGACGAGCCAGCTCCTTGGGGGCATTCTTCTTCCTCTTCTCAGCTCGCATCTTCCTCTTCCACTTGCTCCGTAAGCTTTTTGCCATTTTGCACAAGTCTGAAGATAACACACAATCGAGTCAGTCCAGAGGTGGGAATCAGACTCCTATTGCATAGCAGTTTCCATCACCCATTCCGGGTTTTACTACGAGCTTCATTAGCAGCAGTGTGTGTAGGCAACACGCTCAGGTGTGTCTGATTAAACTCATAGTAAAACCTGGAATGGGTGAAACTGCTATGTAATGGGACTCTCATTTCCATCCCTGCACTCACATTTCCCTGATGGATCTACACCACTTTAAATTCCTACTGTATCTCACCAACTCGCAGCTCTTCAACAACAAATTAAAGACTGTAATGCACCTCTGTAGCCTCCTCCCAGAATACAAAACCAGAAGCTGGGATTGCAGTTTAGCCTGAAACCAATACTTAACACATTGAAAAGCAAAACCTGGAATGGGTGAAACTTCTATGCAATAGTAGACTTATTTACTGCCCTGGTGTAAGACCACCAGTATCTTCTTTGCCGTGTAGCAGACAAGGTCTTACCCTCCAATCTCCCTGTTAGATATGTGGATGACCAGCCTTAAATCTGTGTCGTTTAAAACAAACCCACCTCCACCCTCGTCTTCTCAGTGGACCTTTCACTGTCTAGAAGACAAGCCAAGCCAAAAAGAACATTCCTATTAAACTACTTTTTAATTTTGTTGGGAACAAATACTGATTTTCTTTAGGGTTAGTTTCTGCTGCAGGCACACACGCTTTGCCCGTTTGTGATCCAGATCTGCATGTCGCAGCTACCTACAGAAATACTATTTACGCTGTTTGAACATAAGTCTTCTGCAAGGGGACAACTTGAATTGAGACCAAATAAACACCAAGATATAAAACCCGTGGTAAGACACTGGATAATCTCACAGATATTACAGTATTAATATGGCTTACAGTTATACTCAATTATAATGATATAAACATATATAAATTAAATGGCATGTTTCGTGGCCCGCTAGAAGTACACAGCATAGCAAGTTTTGTTTCACGAACCTACAGCGTTGAGTAAAACAAAACATAAGCTATTCGTTATTGTCTTTCCAACACCGAAAGATAAAACTCACCCGTAAGATTATATGCATTAAATTATTTTATTATGGAAAAAGCACATCTTAAACAGCACAGTAAGGCAAACATCCCCGTACTTGAGTTTGCTTACGGAACCCGGCATATACACCACATTTCAACTGAATCCGCAGTATGTCTGTCCTTTGATGGTATGTTTTCAACTACATGAGACTTTAAGCAATTCAGTTAAGTCCAAATGTTGATGATAATAAATACTATACATACTTGATCACACCACACTACGCCACACAGACTTCCTGGGCTACACGTGGGTTTTACGGCAGCCGTAAAGCATTCTGGGTGCAGTAGGCAGGGCTATTGAACCGAAGGACTTACAGACCGACAATTAAGTTCAAAGGATAGTAATACAGCAACTGAAACAGGGTTTCATGAACTGAAAGCATGATTCAATTCATCAAAATGAATATATATATAGTCCTTAAACAGAGCTGTGAACAGGTCTAGTATCACATAGTCAAGTCTATAGAGTTGAAGTGAATTATATATTTTTAATTATATATATATAAGCAGACACCCTTATCCAGGGCGACTTATAATTGTTACAAGATATCACATTATACATATATCACATTATTTTTACATATAATTACCCATTTATACAGTTGGGTTTTTACTGGAGCAATCTAGGTAAAGTACTTTGCTCAAGGGTCCAGCAGCAGCATCCCCCACCTGGGATTGAACCCACAACTCTCTGGTCAAGAGTCCATAGCCCTAACCACTACTCCACACTTTTGCATTTGATTACATACAAATTACAAAATCTAACATGACTTTCACAATTATCTACATTACTTGCTCAGTCAAAAATACATATTTCAAATGTTTATAACTGTTTTTCGAAATGCTGTGTAGACTGCATGCAGTTTGTGACAACATGAAGCAGGCTTGCGGGCGCGGACAGGGACAACGTCAAGGAAGACGAGATGAAAAAAACAGAAAGTACTGATTAGAGGAGAAGCCTCAAAATGGAGCAAAGTAACCAGTGGAGTACCACAGGGATCAGTATTAGGAGTGTCAAACACTGTTGCAGCAGCAAATGTCATTCGAAATGATCTAGACAGCATTCAGAACTGGGCAGACACATGGCAAATTACATTTAATAGAGAAACGTGTAAGGTACTGCACTCAGGCAATAAAAATGTGCATTATAAATATCATATGGGAGCTACTGAAATTGAAGAAGGAATCTATGAAAACGACCTAGGAGTTTATGTTGACTCAGAAATGTCTTCATCTAGACAATGTGGGGAAGCTATAAAAAAGGCCAACAAGATGCTCAGATATATTGTGAGAAGTGTTGAATTTAAATCAATGGAAGTAATGTTAAAACTTTACAATGCATTAGTAAGACCTCACCTAGAATATTGTGTTCAGTTCTGGTCACCTCGTTACAAAAAGGATACTGCTGCTCTAGAAAGAGTGCAAAGAAGAGCAACCAGAATTATTCCGGGTTTAAAAGGCATGTCGTATGCAGACAGGCTAAAAGAATTGAATCTATTCAGTCTTGAACAAAGAAGACTACGCGGTGATCTGATTCAAGCATTCAAAATCCTAAAAGGTATAGACAATGTTGACCCATTTTTTGACCTGAAAAAAGAAACAAGGACCAGGGGTCACAAATGGAGATTAGATAAAGGGGCATTCAGAACAGAAAATAGGAGGCACTTTTTTATACAGAGAATCTTTGGAGTCTGGAACCAACACCCCAGCAATGTTGTTGAAGCTGACACCCTGGGATCCTTCAAGAAGCTGCTTGATGAGATTCTGGGATCAATAAGCTACTAACAACCAAACGAGCAAGATGGGCCGAATGGCCTCCTTTTGTTTGTAGACTTTCTTATGTTATTATAGCCAAGGCGCATTATAACTGAGAGCCTTATAGCGAGGGAGCACTGTGTGTGTGTGTGTGTGTGTGTGTGTGTGTGTGTGTGTGTGTGTGTGTGTGTGTGTGTGTGAGCGTGCGTGCGTGCGTGCGTGTATATATATTGTAGCAGTTCTGGTTCCTCGTGCTTGTAACATGCAAAAAACATTCTTCCACTGTTTAACTATCAAGGCCCAAAAGCTGCCTTCACGGAAGCCTGTCAAATGTAATCAGTTGGTACGGGAAATATGAGAATGCACCATTTACTGTCACAGAGAGAGAGATTTCAGGAATGACAGCAAACATATCTCAAAGGTTAAGTCATGTCTACAGGAAAAAATGAACAAAAAAACAGACAAACAGTTTTACAGGTTGAACAGGAATTACCAGAATGAACTCGTACAGGAGAGGAAAGTCTATAGCCCCACTTCTGCCCTTCATCAGCGGCAGACTGAACTGCAGATGTGCTGCTACCTCCAGCACCAGGTAAGAGATGCTGAAATCCTGGGTGGTGTGTAGTGTTGGGTTTATTATTTTAATTGCCATTGAAAAATCATTAAAAAAATGTGTTGGACATTTGTGTCACTTTTGAGAGATTTCCATTTCAAGTTTTCAAGTTGACTTAATGGCGAGCAATTGGCTTCAAATTTCACTGTTCTATATATATATATATATATATATATATATATATTTTATTATTGACATCTTAATTTTTTTATGATGTTTGAAATCATTCCGAGTGGTTATTGCAAACATATCAATGCCAGAGTTCAGGAGCTGCTGTACTCTTCACTTCCACATCAATGCCAGAGTTCAGGAGCTGCTATGCTCGTCAGTTCCAGTTGCCTGCAGTGGGCTAGAATAGCCAAGAGTCTTTATAGAAGTAAGACCAGTGCCATACAGTGATAAGACACTTAAGTTTCCTTTTGTTTTGCTGGCAATACAATGCGGTGCTCTAGATGGAGCTGCTACTTACAAATATGATGTCACTTTGGCTGATCTAGCCTCCTTTATAAATGTTTCCCACAGGAAAATCACAGCACAGTGTAATAAAGCACAATGAAAGCATGATAAAGCACAGGTAAGCAGTGTAAAGAACAGCGAGGTATAGTAAAGCATATTCATAAACATGGCAAACCAGGGTAAACTATGATACAATACATGCATTGTGTAAGCATGGGAAAAGCATGGTAAAACTGCAAAAATACCGCAGTATAGTTTTATAAGGGCTGTATGCAAAACCTAAACCCTGATTTGTCTCTGGTCCAGGTTCTCAAATGGCATCTTTTCAGCCAGGTGCAGACCACCTCGATGAAGAGGTTGATGTTTATAACAGGGCTCCTGACCATGGCTATGAAGACTTTTCTACTGAAGAAGGGCCCTGTGCTGAGCAGCCGACCCCTGATCCAATGAGAAGCACTCATGCACAAGCTTCCTGGCTGGCCGGTGACCCCCCACAAGGTTTACAATCAGAGGGGGATTTTGCATCTTCTGAAAGTAGCCAACTCAGACAGGGGGCACAGATTAGTGGAAACACGAATACAGGTAGTGGGCTTGCCCACAGAGGGACTGCATGGTTCACTAATGCAGATAATGCTCAGGATGCTGGTGAGAAGGCTTCCTCAGCAGTAAAGGCTGATGAGAACGCACACTTGACTGCCCCTCACGTTTACCCGAATCGAAAATTCTCTTATGACCCTTCCAAACCAAGCAAATCCACAAGATCAATGACAGTAGTTCAAGTAAGTGGTTTTTGGTCCCGCTTGAATATAATGGTCATTTTTGGGGGTGGTTAACTGTTAATAATCATCTTACTAAGCCACAGCAGCTAAGTGTACACGATTGGACAGAAAACGGTCAATTACAAACCTGTGCAGACACGTTAAAGGACGGTGTAGTTTTTCCCCCTTATTTAATTCAAACCATGTTCTGTTACCATGTTGTGTTACCATCTCCAGAACCCAGCAGGAGTATTAACTTTTTTTTTTTTGTACACTGTTAAATAATATTAAAGGAAAAGATTAAGAAACATAGACTTATTTGGCAAGATGTTTTTTTTCATAGAAATAAACATATTTTTAAAAATCTTGTGTGAGTCCCAGATGTAACTTTTCTTGAATATTTTAAACCGTGTATTGTTCCTCTCTGAGATGCTGTCTGTGGGTTTACAGCCTATTACTCAACCAGTTACCTGTCATTCAGTTAGTAATCAAATGGTTGATTCATTGAAGCAGTGCTTGCTCTGTGTCTGTAGGACCCGTGGCATATCACACTAGTGCAGACCCCGCAAGGAAGCAACGAGAGAGCTGCTGCATTCTGCACGTCACTTACTAAGTAAGAAACAGCTTTTTAAATAATTACTGCTTTTTTTCTTGATTCTACTGATATTTGGTGCTTATGGAAGTTGCAGGATCAGCAGCCCTGCAAGCTAGAAATCCTCTCTGTTTATACACAGAGCAGGGAGGGCAATAGCACAGACAGAGGAGTGCACCAAAGGGAAAATGATTCCCACTTAAGGAATCGCCACATCTGCAATTCAAACCCACCCTCTCCTTTCGTA